>JAAAKG020159075.1:0-29656 GCA_010014905.2 Druon quercuslanigerum | reverse complement strand
CCGGCTGGAAATAATAATAATAATAATAATAATAATAATAATAATAATAATAACAATAATGTTTCTTTAGAAGGCGATAGAGCAGAGGAATGTTTGCGCAATAATTAATATCTTTGTCAAATCTTCTTCATCTATCCGAAATTTTTGAAATCTTTGCGAAATTTTTTCAAATATTTGATAAATATTTAATAATACTTTTTAAATGATTGAAAACTGGAAAAACATTGAAATCTTTGTGAAATATTTTTCAAGTAATAGGTATGTTTTTGAAATTGTTAAAATCTTTGCAAAATCCTTAGAAAATCAATAAAATATTTGAAACAGTCTTCAAAAATTTGATATTTGTGAAATTCTTTTAATCGTTACGAAATCTTTAAAATCTTTGCGAAATCTTTGCAAAATATTTGAAATACTTTTAAAATATTTGGTCACATTTGTAATTAAGTTCTCTTAAGTTCTTCTTTCGAAAATCTTTGGAAAATCTTTGTAAACTCATTGAAATCCTTTAAAAATATTTGTCAAGTATTAGGTATGTTTTTGAAATTGTTAAAATCTTTGCAAAATCCTTAGAAAATCAATAAAATATTTGAAATATTATTGAAAAATTTGATATTTGTACAATTTTCTAAATCATTGCAAAATATTAAAAATCTTTGTGAAATCATTGCGAAATATTTCGTAACATTTTTAGTAAGGTTTGAAATCTTTGTGTAATCTTTGGAAAATCTCATTGAAATCCTTTTTAAAATAATTTTCAAGTATTAGGTATGTTTTTGAAATTGTTAAAATCTTTTCGAAATCCTTAGAAAATCAATAAAATATATTAAATATTTTTGAAAATTTTTATATCCGTAAAATTCTTTAAATCCTTGCGAAATAATTAAAATCTTTGTGAAATCTTTGTGAAATCTTAGCGAAATGTTTGAAATACATTTGAAATATTTGGTAACAATTGTGATACGGTTTGAAATCTTTGAAAAATCATTGAAATCCTTTTTAAAATATTTTTCAAGTATTAGGTATGTTTTTGAAATTGTTAATAACTTTGCGAAATGTTTAATAACTTTGCGAAATCCTTAGAAAATCAATAAAATATTTAAAACATTTTTGAAAATTTTGATATTTGTGAAATTCTTTAAATCGTTGCGAAAAATTTAAAATTTTTGTGAAAGCTTTGAAATATTTTTGAAAATGTGTGAAGTTATTGATATCTTTGTGAAAACTTTTTTTAAATCTATCCGAAAACAT
Organism: Druon quercuslanigerum; assembly: GCA_010014905.2. Lineage (NCBI taxonomy): Eukaryota > Metazoa > Arthropoda > Insecta > Hymenoptera > Cynipidae > Druon > Druon quercuslanigerum. The sequence continues at coordinate 28,408 of JAAAKG020159075.1, read as the reverse complement.
TGGTACTATTTGTGAAATTATTGAAATGTTTGAGAAATCATTAATGACTTTATAACATCTCTTAAATCTTTGCAAATTTTTACGAAATATTTGAAACCCTTCAAATTTTGAAAATATTTTTGGAATATTTGTTATTACTTGTGAAATTTATTGAATTCTTTGAAAAATCATTGATGTCTTCGTAAAATCTTTAAAATCTTTCAAAAATCTTTGCGAAAAATTTGAAGTCTTGAAAATTTGTCGGAAAATTTTTTAAATAATAATTCGAGTATTTGTAAAATCATTTAAAACTATTTGCGAAATATTTGAAATCTTTAAAATATATTTGAAAATTTCTGAAATTATAAAAATCTTTCTGAAATCATTGGGCAATCATTCATGGCGTTGTGAAATATTTTTTTAATCTATCCGAAATCTTTGGAAAATCATTCAAATCTTTGTACAATCTTTTAAATCTATCTGAAATCTTTGCGAAATATTTGTAAAATATTAATAATATATTCAAAATATTTGTGGAATTGTTTAAATTATTGGGAAATCGTCTAAATATTTCAAATTTTTTTCGAAATTATTGAAATCTTTGTGAAATCATTGGGATTTTTTTTAATCTATCCGAAATCTTTGGAAAACTATTAAAATCTATGTGAAATCTTCTAAATTTATCCGAAATCTTTTCGAAATATTTGAAATCTTTAGGAAATAACCAAAATCTTTGGGAAATCATTGACATTCTTTTTAAATATTTTTAAAGTATTAGGAATGTTTTTGAAATTGTTGCAATCTTTGCGAAATATTTTTAATCTTTGTGAAATCTTTAAAAAATCATTAAAATATTTTGTGCATTTTTTGAAATATTTGATAATATTTGTCAAATTTTTTTAATCTTTCGAAAAAATTGAAAATCTTTGAAATATTTTCAAAACATTTGTGAATATTTAATATTATTTTTGAAGTGATTGAAAACTTTCGAAAATCATTAAAGTATGTGAAATATTTTTAATCTGTCCGAAAACTTTGCAAAACCTTTAACGTCCTTGTGGTATCTTTGGGAAAGCATTCAAATCTTTGTGAAATGTTTGGAAATCTTTGCGAAATATTTATAATATTTTATAATGTTTTTCAAACGAATAAAACCTTTTGAAAATCAATTAAATATTTCTATAATATTAAATACATTTTTTAAACATTTGCTATATTTTTAGTAGATCTTCTTAACTCTAAAATCTTTTCGAAGTATTTGAAATCTTTGTGAAATCTTAGAAAATCAGTGAAGTATTTACAAAATATTAACAATATTTTCAAAATATTTAATAATATTCGTGAAACTGTTTAAATTATTGGAAAATCATTGAAATATTTTAGAAACATTTTTCGAAATTATTGAAATCTCTGTGAAATTTTGGGAAAACTTTTAAATATATCCGAAATATTTGAAATCTTTGCAAAATATTCGAAATCTTTGGAAATCATTGAAATCCTATTAAAATATTTTTCAAGTATTAGGTATCTTTAGACAAACATTAAAATATTTGAAATATATTTGAAATATTTTTGAAAAATTTGATATTTGTGAAATTCTTTAAATCGTTGCGAAATATTTAAAATCTTTATGAAATCATTGCGAAATATTTAAAATACTTTTGAAATATTTGGTAACATTTGTAATAAGGTTTGAAATCTTTGTGAAAACTTTGGGAAATCGTTCACGCCTTTGTGAAATCTTTTTTTTTTAATCTATGCGAAATCTTGGTCAAATCTTTGCTAAATCATTTATAAATTTTAAAAAATTTGGTAATATTGGTAAACATGATTGATGTCTTTAAAAAATCAATGAAGTCTTTGTGAAATCTTTTAAAACTATCCGAAATCTTTGTGGCATTTTTTTAATCTTTGAGAAATCATTGATGACTTTATAAAATTCCTTAAATCTATACAAAATCTTTGCGAAATATTTAAAAACTTTCAAATTTTGGAAATATTTTTGGAATATTTGTTAATATTTGTGAAATTATTGAATTCTTTTGAAAACCACAGATGTCCTTGTAAAATATTTCAAAACTATCCAAAATCTTTGCGAAACATTTGAAATAATTGGGAAATCATTGAAATCTTTGCGAAATAATTAAAACATTTGGTAATATTTGTGAAATAATTGAAATCTTTGCGAAATCATTGAAACCTTTGTGCAAACTTGAAAATTTGTCGGAAATTTTAATGAAATAATTCAAGTATTTGTAAAATAATTTAATAAAATCCGGAATCTTTGCGAAATATTTGAAATCATTGGGAAATCTTTGAAATATATTTGAAAACTTCTGAAATTATTGAAATCTTTGTGAAATCTTTGTTCAATCATTGGGAAATCATTCATTGTGAAATCTTCTTTTTAATCTTTCCGAAATCATAGCGAAATATTTCAAATATTTTATAAATATTTAATAATATTTTTGAAATGATTGAAATCTTTTGAATTTATCCAAAAGCTTTATGATATATTTGAAATATTTGGAAAGCATTGAAATCTTTATTAAATATTTTTAAAAATTGTTGAAATCTTTGAAAAATCATTGAAGTCTGTAAAGTTTTTTAATCTATCCTAAATCCTTGCGAAACCTTTAAAATCTTTGTGAAATCTTTGTGAATTATTTAAAAATCTTTGCGGAATATTTATAATATTTCATAATGTTTTTGAATTTACTGAAATCTTTGAAAATTCATTTAAAAGTCTATACAATCTTTTAAATCTATCTGAAATCTTTGCGAAATATTTAATAATATTTTATAAATGATTAAAATCTTTATTTTTTTAAATCTATCTGAAATCTTTATGGTATATTTGAAATCTTTGAAAAATCATTGAAATCTTTTTAATCTATCCGAAATATTTTCGGGGCCTTTAACATATTTGTGATATCGTTGGAATAATTGAATTATTGAAAAAAAAAATTATATAAATTTTGAAAAAATTTCAAACAACTTTTAGCAAAATGTAGATTTATGGATATTTGAAATAATTTTTAAAGCTTTTTTAGGGTTTTAAAATTTTTCAAGATTTTGTTCTTAAGATTCCAGGAAAAATTTTAAATGATTCTTCATTTTGATTAAAATTAATTTGAAACCAATATTACAAAATTTTAGAAAAAATTCGTATAAGTTAAGAAATATTTAGAAGTTTTAAAAGGGTAGAAAAATAATTTAATTATTATTAATTTATTTATTTTAAAATGTATCTCTTGGTAATTATTTAATCCTTTCTTTTATTAAAGTTGCTACTCTTTGGTTTAAAATTAAAGTCTTTTTTAGTTTTAATATCAACTATTATATTTTTTATTAAGAATTTTTTAAACATTCACTTGCTTGATTGAAAATTCATTCTTTGAATGAATTCAAGGGTTGTTATTTTTAAATTTAAATCTTTTCGGATAGAAATATCAACCATTACACTTTTCGTTGAGTATTAATCTTATGGTTGAAAATTCAAGTAATTGGTAAAAATTTGAAATGCTTTGTTAAAAAGTCATCTTTTGGTTAAAGAATCATTATTTTAATTGAAAATTTGTCTTTTTCACAGAAAATTAATCTTCTTGGTAAAAAAATTCATATCATTCGACAGTTTTTTTTTTTTAAATACAGTTCAAAAATTATTCTTTTTTGTTTGAGGATTAAACTATTTTGTTAAAAATTTGCCTTTTTGGATGATTTAAAAAGTTTTTAATTATTCTAAATCATCTTTTTTTTTTAATTTAACTATTTGTTGAAAACTTGTGCGAGACAAAAAAAAACAAGAATCGCGCTCACAGTGCATTTTTTTTAAATTTTAGTCAATAATAAAATTCCGGTGAACCAAAAAAATTGACAATTTTAAACTTTTACAAATTTAACAGTTCAAAGATTTCTTAATAAAAAAAAAATATAAATGCACAATCATCTTCAATGCTCTAACTTGAAAATAGAACCAATAAATTTAAAAATTTTCAAAATTATATAATTTTATCCAATTTCAAATTACAAACAATAAAAATGGATCACAATTTTTAAACTGAACATTTCTTTTTTATTCGAAGTTCAATTATTTGAATTTTAAATCGTTTCAAATTGAATAATTGTTCAATTGTTACAAATACATAAAAATTCGATACTTTTACTCAAAATAAAAAATAAATGTAATGCATTTTTTAAAATATAAAATACAGAATATTAATAATAATTTAGATAATTGTACAATTTGGAAGAAAAGCGTTCAAAATTGAATAATTTGAAAGAGAAAACTTTTAAATTTAAATTATTATTCAAGAATAAAAATCTTCAAAGAGATGTAATTTCAGATTAAAACTTGAAAAAATTTAATTTGCAGTTATTTAAAGTTACATTTTTTTGAATTAAACATGTCCCGATTCAAAAAAGTTCAAATATAAATATATACATTACGCAAATTTGAATTAAAAGTCTTAGAAACGAAAAAATTTTTAATTGAAGAATTCAATATTTACGTATAAATTTAAAAACAATAGAAACTAAACATTGAAATGGTTGCATGTTAAAAATAATTTCTAAAATATTGAATATTTAAAAATTCTAAATGTTAAATTAATTATGCAAATTAAACAATTTCAAATGTGTACAACACTGTTTATCACGAATTAAATTTTTAATGTTTTCAATTATAAATTTGTTAAGCCTCTAAATTGAACAATCAATCCATAAATAAATTTGTAAATACTAATAAGTATATCATTCTAAGCAATTTTAAGATAGAAACATTAAAACTTGAACGATTTTAAATTTCGTTTAAAACTGAACACTCTCTAAATAAGAAGTTAAGTTTTTTAAATTTCAAGTGGTTTCATATTAATAATTGTTTAATTGTTCTTTATACGTCAAAATTCAATACTTTCACCTATATCTTAAAGAAAAAATTAAATAGAACGAATTAACATTGTAACGTTTAAAGTTTAAATTTAACACATTGAAATTGTAACAATTCAAGGCCTTTTCAAAACAATTCAGTTTCAAATTTGATAGTTATGAATATTTAATTTATAAAGTTACCATTCAAAATGAACAGTCAAATATTGGATCAACATGGAACATTTTAGACGGAAACAATATTTAAATAGGATTTTAAATTGAATAAAAGCGTTTAATTATGAGTCTATCACGGACGAAATAATTATGAAGAATATTTAAAAAAATAAAAATTTAAAATTACCGACTAAAAATAAAAATACTGAAAATCTTTATAAACGAAATTTAAATATTCCGAAAGCATAAGTTAATAAAACTTGAAAATTTAAAAAATGCAAAATTCCTTAAATTATAAAATTAACGAAATATTTTAAAATGCGAAATTTTAAATAACTACAAATTTCGTAAATTGTTTTCAATTTAAAACAGCACGTGTATAAAATAAAATATTCTAACAAATACAAAATATTAAGCACTTTTCTCGGAAATTTAAGATTTCGATAATTTATTGAATTTCAGAATCTATTACGTTCAGGATTTTGGAAATTTCGGTAATTATACAATTTCCGGAATTTCAAAATTCCGGTAATTTCAATTATCTGAAGTTTTCCAGTGCTGCTAATTTTGACAATCGGAATATTTAAATTTCTTTGATAAATATTATCGGTAGTTTTATTTTTTGTATTTTTCAACAATTGGGATTTTGTTATTTCAGTGAAATCATGCCATAATATCTATTAATTTGAAATTATTATAAATTTAACAGCTTTTCGCTTTTAGAAAAACTAATGAGCCTGGTTAGCGATTCCAACAAAAAAATGCATGTTTTTCCCTTCGAGTCGAAAACGTTGGCAACGTTAAAAGCTAATATTTGAGATAGTTAAAAAATTTGAGTGTATCCCCCCCCCCTCACCATTTTAAGTTGACTTACTTTGATGCGATCATGACTTTTATTGGACGTCCCACTGAGCCTAGCATTTTACCGTTCATTTCTTCGAGGGCACATGCTGCTTCCGATGTTTTTGAAAATTTAATATAGGTGACACCTGAAAAGATTCAAATAACATAGATGTAGACAAAATTATACAAAACTTCGAGACGTTAAACATTCTTAATTTAAAGTCTGGTAAACAAAAAATTTGAATGTATAAGAAAAACCCTGATTTTTTCGACTTCTTCCAGACTGTATGGTAATTTTTCAATAATTATCTATTCAAATAGTCTGGAAGAACAAATTATAACAGTTGCAGATTTTATAAAATTTATTTTTTCAACAATTGTTTAAACATTTCAAGGGATTTCAGAGATTTCAACAAGTTTCATCTGATTTCAATGTTTTCCAAATTTTTAAAGATATTTTCAAAGATATTATAAATTTTAAAAATAATTTAAGGGATTTCAAAGTCTTTCAAGGGATTTCACCAGACTTCGACTTTATAGGTTTTTCAAGAACTTGCAAGATTTTAAAAATTTCAAGAAATCTTAAAAGAATCATAAGATTTAAAGAAATCTCCGTTAGTTTATAGAAAATTCAAAGAAATTTTTTGATGATTTAAAAAATTTCAAAGAATTTTACGGTATTTACAAAATATCAAGGGATTTCAAGAAATTTAAAAATATTTGAAGGATTTATAGATCATCATTTCTATATATTTCAAGGGAAAAATGTGATAATTTTCAATCGATTTTTAAACCACTTGAGGATTATCAAATTTGAAGGGATTTTACTTGCTTAATTACCTACACAAAAAACTACACAAAAAACAGAAAAACCTAAATTAACTCTTAAAATTTTTAACTAAAAAAGACCAATTTTCCATTAAATAGTTTAATTTGGAATTAAAAAATATTAGTTTTCAAACGAAAATAGAAGTTAATTATTCAGTGAAAAAAATTATTTTTGTGACAAAAAAAAAACAATTTTCGACCAAATTCTTTAATTTCCAAATAAAATCATGAATTTTTAACTAAAATAGATCGATTTTAACCTAAAAAGATGCGTTTTTAACAGAAGAGGCAAACACTTTTAATCAAGTAGTTTTATTTTCAAACAAAAAGATGAATTTTCATACAATATATTAGTTTGAAACAAGAAGATTAATTCCCTACAAAAAAGACAATATTTGAATAAAATAAAATACATGTATTTCCAACAAAATTTTAAATTAAAAAAGAAGAATTTTCAACCAAATAGTTGAATTCTGAACTAAAAATATCAATTTTAACCAAAAAAATAGAATAGTTAAATTTTCAGTTATAAAAATTGATTTTCAACTAAAGCGATGAATTTTAAAACTAAAATGATGTGCTTATTTAAATAAAATTAATGTGAGAAATATATTAAATTCAATTTAAACTGCTTCAAATTCCTAACTTTTCAAATAAAAATATTTTATTTTCAAGAAGATACATTAATTTTTAACCAAATGGTTGAATTTTCAATCAAAAAATTATTTTTCTACTAAAAATGACGATTTTTAACCAAATAGTTGAATTGTCAACCAAAAAAAATCAATTTTTGACCAAACAGTTAAATTACAAACTAACAAAGATTTAAAAAAAACAAATTTTTAACTAAAATTATGAATCTTCAACTGGAAAAGATGAATTTTCAAACAAGAATATTACATCTCTACCAGGAAATACAAATTTTCAATAAAATACATGATTTTTCTACTAAAAAAGATCATTTTTCAACGAAATAGTTGAATAATTAACTAAAAAGATGCATTTTCAAACCAGAAGATTGATTCTTTACCAAAAAATTCGACTTTTTAACAAAATACGTGACTTTTCGAATAAGGAAAAAAAATTTCAACGAAATAGTTGAAATTTGTCCTAAAACAGATCAAGTTTTAACCATAAAAAGGAATAATTACACTTTCAGTTGAAAAAAATATATTTCAACCAAAATAGCGAATTAATTTTGAATAAAATAGATGAATTTTTAACTGAAATCATGAACATTTAATTGGGATAATTGAAATTTCGATCCAAAAAAATTAATGTTCTACCAAGAAGATTAATTTTTATTAGAAAAGGCGAATTCTAAAGAAAATACATTAATTTTCAACTAAAATGATGGAATATTCAATTGGAAGTTCGATCTTCAGTTAAAAGAAAAATAATTTTCAATTAAAATTATGAATCTTCCACTTGAATAGTTGAATTTTAAAACAGAAAGAGAAATTTTTCGCTAAAATGATGAATCTTTAAATGGAATAATTTAATTTTCAACCGAAAATATTAACTTCTACCAAAAAGACGAATTTTCAACTACAAAGGATAATTTTTTACCCAAAAATTGAATATTTAAATATTTACTTAAACCATTAATGTTCAACCAAAGAGATAAACTTTAAACTGAAATGATGGAATATTCAACTGGCATAGTTAAATTTTCAGTTAAATAAATTAGTTTTAAACCAGAAAAAGGAGTTTTCAACAAAATAGTTAAATAGAGTAATATAAAGCTACTTTTAATTCCAAGGAATTTAACGAGGCTTTATAATTCCTTAAGAATTTTGTGGGATTTCAGAAAATTTAAGGTTTTTTTTAAAAGGTATCCAAGGATATCAAAAATATTTAAAAGATTTTAAGGGATTCTAACAGATTTCTAGAGAACTTTGGAGAACAAAGTAAATAATAGAAAATTTAACTTCTAAAGATTTTAGCGGATTTTGTTGACAATCAATAACGTAAGCTTTTATCTCATTTTATTAAAAGATATGATCAAAGAATTTATAATAAATATAATTTAGAAATAATACAGAAATAAAAATTTTCATAATTATAAAACTGAAAATATATGAGGTAAATCGTTTACAAAAAAAAAAAAGCAAAATATGAAAACATCTGCTATGAGTTGACGTATTTTTAGAAACGAATGATGGTTTTAGTCCAAGTACTGATACCCAGCGTCGAAAATCATGCAGACACGTTACATATTAATAGCCCTTGGAGAAAAGTTGAGTTTTGAGTCATAATATGAATTTCAAACAATTTGACGGACGTTTAAACTTAATCTTAAGCCAAATAGTCGAAATTTGCATTAAAAATACTTCAAAATTCAATATCTAAAATGATAAATCGTAACGAATTTTTATGAGAAGAACAGATCAAATTTGCAAGAGTAATAATTTCAGTTGAATAAATTTAAATGATTTATAAATATTTATTAAACATTTAAAAGTCTGAAAAAATAAAGTAAGAAGTATGTATAAACATTTTCCAATGCCAATAAATGTTTCTCACTTTGCAAGTGGGGCTTCAGAAAATTTTATTAAAGATATAAGAGGATTAATATGAGGATAAGAAGGAAGGGAAAAATGTCGGACAAAGAATAATTTTTCTTTTAAAGCAGTTAAAGTAATGGGATTATAGTTATTGTTCTAGTGGTGAACTTTACCATTCGTTCCAAATCTGATTCTTAATTTTTGAGAATATTATTAGTACTTTTATTCAATTTTAAATAATATAGACACCAGACTTTTCACTCTTTCTCCTATTTCACTTTTTTTAAATATTTTAGATTTTTACCATATTTATTTTTAAAATTCCCCTTTTTCCCATATTTCTTGTTCTTTTTTCCGCTTAAATGCGAACTGAATTATTAGGACCCAATAAGAAAATGCATCTATTTTTGGTTGAAAGATAATTATTTTTGCTTAAAAATTCAACAATTTGGTTCAAAGTTCCACAGCTTGGCTGAAAATGTAATTATTTTGTTGAAAATTCAACTCTTTTGTTAAAAAGCCTTTCTTTGCCGAAAATTCAACAGTTTTTGATAGTAAATTCAGACTTTTGGAATGCAAATTTAACTCTTGAATAGAACATTCGGACTTTGGATTGAAAATTTAACTTTTCTAATTGAAGGTTCAACTGTTTTCCAAAAAATTCGTCTTTCTGACTTGAAAATTCAACAATGTGAATAAAGATTCAAGTATTTGTCTTAAATGTAATTATTTTGTTGAAAATTTAACTTTTCTAATTGAAAATGCAACAGAGCTTGGTTAATAATTCTACTATTTGGCTCAAAATGTAGTTATTTTGTTAAAAATTCAATTCTTCTGGATAGAAAATGTATATTTTGGGAATGTTAAATTCAGCTATTTTTCTAAAATATCATCTATCTTGCCCGAAATCACCAGTTTTCAATTATTTGTCAGTCAAAATATCAATTATTACATTTTTCATTACAAATTCATCTTTTTTGGATAAATATTCATCTCTTAAGTTAAAAATTCAACTATTTTGTTAACAAATCGTTTTCTTTAAATAAAAAGTAATTTTTTTAACTCCAAATTTAATTTACAATTTGTGATTGAAAATTGTTATTTTTAATTGAGCCTGATTTATCGTAGTTGGCTCAAAATGCAGTTATTTTGTTAAAAATTCAATTCTTCTGGATAGAAAATTTAGATGATAGGATTGTTAAATTCAGATATTTTCCCAAAATATCATCTTTCTTGTCTGAAATCACCAGTTTTCAATTATTGGTCAGTCAAAGTATCAATTATTATATTTTTCATTACAAATTCATCTTTTTTGGATAAATATTTATATCTTCAGTGGAAAATTCAACTATTTTGTTAAAAAATCGCTTTGTTTAAATAATTTTTTTTTTAAATCCAAATTTACTTTTACCATTTGTGATTGAAAATTGTTATTTTTAATTAAACCTGATTTATCGTACTGGAAAATTCCAATACTTGGTTGACGATTCATCTATTTTGTTGGACATTTTTATTTTAGTAGTAAATTGACCTTTTTGTTTACAAATTGATCTGTTTTGGTTGAGGATTCAACTATTTTGATGGAACTTCGTGTACTTTGGATTGAAAATTCAACTATTTTTGAAGATAATTTATCTTTTTAGATAAAAATTCCACTTTTGCGAATGAAAATGAAACTCTCCTCAAATAAAAAAATATTTAGATTTCAAACTTAACTATTTGGTGAAAAATTCCACTGTTTTTGGTTGATGTTTAATTTTTTGTTTAAAAATTCGACCATTTAACTTGAAATTCATCATTTCCGGTTGAAAAATCTATACTTTATAAATTTTTGGTAAAGAATTAATCTTTTGTGGACAAAAAATTGTATGCTTTGATTTAAAATTTAGGTGTTTTGTTGAAAACTCCACAATTGTGTCAAAAAGTGAGCCTTTTTGAAGAAAAATGAACTTTTTTTTTCTTTTTTGTTGAAATTTCATCTTCCTTGGTTAAAAATGAAACTTTCTGGTTCCAAAATTCGTGTTTTCGCCTCGAAAATTCAATAATTTGGTAGATTTGATAATTCGGCTTTTTTATTAAATTTAACTGTATTTAATTTAATTTTTAAATTATTTTTTTTCAGCATGTCAACTTTCACATTTTTTGTTGAAAATTTATCTTTTGGGCTTTAAATTCTATAAATTTAGTAGAAAATTCAACCATATGGTGCAACATTAAACTGTTTTGTAGAAAATTATTTCTCTAGAATGAAAATCAACAAAATTTTTAGTTATAAATAAGTCGCTTTTAGTTTAAAAATTCAAATATTTAGTTAAACAAATTTACAAATGGAAAAAAAATATGAAATAAAAATTAAGAAAATAAAATTTAAACATTCAGTGTTCAAACTTTTTATTTAAAAATGTATGTAATTCTTTTATAATTCGTCGTTTTAATAGAAAATTCAACAACCTGATTTTATTTTTTTTTCTCTTTCTTGACTAACAAAATTTTTTGTTGTTGAAATTTCAACGACTTGGTATAAAATTGAACGATTTGGTTTAAAATATATGTATTTGTAAAATTCCTCTGTTTTGGTAGAAAATCCATTTTTTAATGCAACTTTTTTGTTGAAAATTATTCTTTTTTAAATTAGGATTCAAGTATTTTATTGGATTTTTTAAAAGTAAAAAACAGTATTTTTCTTACAATTAAAAATATTTTTTTATTGTGATATTAAGTATTATATATATTTTTTTAAATTTATCTTTTTTAGGTCAATAATTTTTTTTTTGTTGAAAATGTATCTATATTGTTAAAAAATCGATTTTCTTTTTTCGTTGAAACATTTTTTTTTCATTTCAAAATTAATTTTTCCATTTTTTGTTAAAAGTCTCTTTTTAGATGAAAATTCATCTTTTTATGTTAAAAATTTTAATCATTGATTGAAAGTTGAACTACTTTCCTAAATGTTTATTTTTTTGGTTAAAAATTCAACTGTTTTATAGAAAGTTCGTATTTTATACTTCTATTTTATTAAAAATAGGTTTTTCGTTGATACATTTTTTATTTCATTGAACATTTATTTATTCCACTTTTTGTTAAAAATGTATATTTCTTAATTGTAAATTCATGTATTCTGTTGAAATATTGTCTTCTATGTTAAAAAAAAGAAAACTAATCCACGTTTGTTGGAAAATTTAACTTTTTTTTCAACTCTAAATTTAAATCTTTCTTTGCTGTGATATTAACTATTACATTTTTTGTTGGAAATTCATCTTTTTAGGTTAGAAATTTGACTCTTTGGTTGAAAGGGGAACTACTTGTTAAAAAGTTCATTTTCCTATTCAGAACTCATATTCATATTCTTTTTGATGTAAAATTAATATTTTTTTGGTTAAATGTTAACAATTGTATTGAAAATGTAATGTATTTGAAGTTGAAATTTTAGCAATTTGAAGCGTTTTGTATTGAATTCAATATGGTACCTAATTTTATTTTTTTTTAAAGAATTTATTCCTCTCTTTCGAGATAATTTTAATTGATTAAATAACTAATAACATGTGAAGAATAAAATAAAAATAAATTCAAAATGAAAAGAATTTCACTTAAATAATAGCACAAAATTGTTCATTAACATATGCTAATTAAATGTCAGCGATGATAATTGAATACGTGTTATTTAATTTTCGCAACATAGTCGCACATATTATCAGAGATAAATATAGCATTAACAAAACAAACATAGTGACTTTTTAGCCCCGCTGTAAAAAAAAGTCAAATTTAAATTAAAAATCCTTCTAAAAGATATTAAATACTCAAAAGATAAAAAAATAACACAAATGTAAACTTTGTTTATACAACAAGAAGACAACATGAACTCCACAAATACATATAAGGAAAAATTGAGACGCGTCTAAAAATAACCCAACTTCTCCGAAAAAAACAATAAAATCCCCGAATCGTTATTCTTCCAAATGTGGAAAATTGCGTAGGTGGGCCTCCGAAATGAGGATATTTTTTTTTCTTGGTCAACCGGCGAAAATCTCGTGACTGCCGAAAATCGTAATAAAATTGAGCGAACAGGATGGATTAAACAAAAAATGCAGGCTCGCCGCGATTGGTTCGAAAGCCGTAAGAAGTAATAAATAAATAAAGAGACGAGGGAAAGGCACAAACGGAATGAAAATATTTATCGATTGGAGTTAGCGCAAGGGAGTTTCGGATTTCGGTACCTTTATTCTCGCCAGAGTTCCGGTCCTTGACGACCCAAATGTCCTCAATTTTGCCGAATTTTTCGAATGCCTTTCGAAGGTCATCTTCCTCAAGACTTTTGTGGCAAATAACGAAGAGCCGGGAATTTGGAGGATCGTCGTTTTTTGATCGTGGATCCGTTTGTGAATAATACGAGTCTCTATCCCTGTGATCGGCCATCTTGCAACTGCCAACTGAGTCGAGAGTCGAGAGCTGGCGAAGACTGGCTTGCCCTTTCTGTGACTGTGACTGACTCGACTGACTGGGACTGGACTGCCTGCTGTCCTGCGCTGGCGACTTCCAACCATTCGAGGCACTTTGGGGCATCAGGGCCGTCTAAAAACAAAAAAATATTCGTCCGCGGAGTCAGGAGAAACGTGGAAATCAGGGAAAAGTCAGGGATTTTGAAAAAAGTGGCACAAGTCCGTGAATTTTTCTGAGAAATAGTTTAAGTAACTGTTGAGAATAATAGATTATTTTTTTGATTGACAAAATATTACTCCGCATCTGTAATAATTTTTTAAAACTTGAAAAATACATTTTTAAGGTATTTCCGGATGAATTATTCATCAAGGAAGAACTACATTCTACTTTTAAATTTTACCGCTATTATTATACCGCGTTTTCTGGTCATATTTTTCACATAAATGTATTACATTATTTAGTTTTTTAATAAGGATTTGAATTTTAAGGTTAAAAAGTAAGGTTTGGTTAAAAAGTCAATTAAAAATGAAAATATTTGGTTGAAAAATCATGTATTTCGTTAAAAATTATAGGTTTTTGTAAAGATTTAATGTATATGGAAGAATATTTATTTCTTATTTAGTTGAGAATTATTTTTAAAAAATTAATTTTCCTAATTAAAAATATAACCAAATTGCTTTAGCTGAAAATTTAAATATTTCGTTTAAAATTTATTTTATTTGTTTAAAAACTTATTTCTGTATCTGTCAATTAAAATAATCTATTTTCGTTTAAATTGGATTTTTTTTGTTGAAAAATTGTTTTTTTTTTGGTAGAAAATTAATCGCTTTGGTTTAAATTTCATTTCTTTGAAAACTAGTTTGATTTTATTCATTGAAAATTAATTCTTTTAGCTAAAAATTTAGCTATTTCATTTATTTTATTGCTATTTGATTAAATTAAAATTAAACTATGTTCTATTTTTTGTTGAAAATTGATCTTTTTTAGTTGAAAATTCATCTATTTTGTTAAAAAGTTGTCTTTTTTGGTATAAAATTAGCCTTTTCGGTTAAAAATTCATTTTCTTCGTTTAGAAGCAGTTTTTTTTATTGAAAATTAATTTTTTTAAACTATTTCGTTAACAAAATTTTTTAGTTGGTTAAAAAAATTTTCTCTAAATTAAATTTAAACTATTCTGTTTTTTGTTGAAAACTTGTCTTTTGTTTTTGCTAGAAAATTCATCTTCTGGGTTGAAAATTCAACTATTTAGTTACAAATTTATATTTATGGTTGAAGGTGCATTATTTTAGTCGAAATTTTATTTCTTTGGTTAAAAACTAAACAAATTCTATTGAAACTTCGTTTTTTGTTTTGTTGAAAATTAATTTGTTTTTACTAAAAATGTAGCTCTTTCACTTTTGCAATAAAATTGAAATTTTTAAGTTAAAAAATTTATTCAGTAGTAGAAAATTGTCGTTTTTAGTCGAAAATTCAATTATTTTGTTAGAACATGCATATTTTTGTGTTTAAAAGTCAATTCGTTTGTTAACAATACGTATTTTTTGGTTTAATTTAATAGTTTTTAAATAAAAATTTAAAAAAAGTTTTTGTGAACATTTAACTATTTCGTAGAAAATTATTTTTTTCTTATTTAAAAACTATTTATTTTAACTAAAAATGTTATATTAACATTTTACATCAAAAAATATAAATAATATAATTCACGAGATTATAAAATTGCGGAAATATAAAAATCCCGAATAGGGAAATCACCGAATGATAAAATTTCCAAAATATAAAATTTCCGAACTGGAAAATTTCCGATCAATAAAAGGGAGGACTAAAAAATCCTGAAAAATAAAATTCTCGAATAATACTGTTCCCGAAATGATAAAATTGACGATAATTAAAAATCCCGAATTGGAAAATGATAAAAATGATAAAACTGCCGAAATATGAAAATCCCAAATTGGGAAATTCCCAAATGAAAAAATTTCCGAAATATAAAAATCCCGAATTGGAAAATTTTCGATCATTGAAAGGAATGAGTGAAAAATCCTGAAAAATAAAATTCCCGAAACTGTGAATTTACCGAACTGGAAAATTCCAAAAAATGTAAAATATTGCCGAAGTATAAAAATTCCGATTGGGAAAATTCCCGATTAATAAAAGGGACGACTGAAAATCCCGAAAAATAAAATTCTCTACCTTTTAATATTCCTGAATTGGAAAATTCTCGAATAATGAAATTCCTGAAATTATAGAATTTTTAAATCATAAAAATTTCGATTTAAAAAATTCACGACAAATTAAATCCCCGAACAGTTTATAACATTGCAGAATTGGAAAATTTCGATAAAAAATACAATGATCAAATTTTTGTATAAAAAAAATTCTTTTTCATGTTTAAAGTTTGAAAAAAATATTGTTTGAATTTAAAATAACAATCATTGAAAAAAATATATTTCTGAATTAAACATTTTTTTTTGTAAATGTGCATAAAATTTTCTTTAAATAAAAAAATATTCTCAAAAAACGAACTGTTAATTTAAAAACAATCAAAAGGAAACTTGGAAAATATTATTATGCTCTGAGAAAAATTAAAGAGACATTTATTTTTTCGTTCGAGACACATGTGTCTTTAAATTTATTTGTTTATTCATTTTTGAAACAATGACTGTTATCTTAAATTCAAATAATAATTTAAAAACTTTAATAATTTAAAAAAATTCTTTGATAATAATTTTCATTATTGTATTTTCATTAAGTAAATAATATTGATTAAAAAAACATTTTTTTAAATTGTTTAAACTCAAAAACTTTCTAGTTCGATTATTTTTTAATTCGGCCAATTTTTGTCCGTGATTTTCGGAATAAGATATGGAACGATTTTATAGGAGCTATACGGTTTTAGAATATTTTCAAAGATTCCAAGGATTTGATCAGATTTCCGAGAATTTTAATTATTTTAAGGGATTTTATTGCATTTTGAAAGTTTTAAGGAAATATCATCCGCTTTTTTTCTAATTTTATAAGAAAGGGAAGAAATATGGGTATTTAATTTTTGTTTAAATTGAAAGTAGAACATTTACTATTTTAATGATTTTTATTGAGTTGGAAGAGAGGACATTTTAATTTTAATTTTTTTCTGCTTTGGAAGAGGGACTTTTGCTTGCTTTTAAGATTTTTATCGAGTTGAATGGCAGAAAATTATGGTCTTTAAGAGAAAACTTGTTTTTCAAGAATGTTGAGCTATTGACGATAACCTTACAATTTCATAAAAATTTTATAAAATTTGTTAGCTCTTTTGGAATATCTGAGAAAAATATCAAAAATTTTTTAATTGAGAAAATGACGACGCGTTTGCAGAAAATTTTGAAAATGGATTTTATTAAAAAGGCCCCCTTTAAAAATTTTTTTCGTGGCTTGTCTATAATACGAACTAAATTTTTCCCAAGTTTTGATTTCTGGTAAACAATTTCTTTCCTTGATATTTTCTGCTTTTTTCGATAATTTTTGAAAAATTAACAATTTTAATTTTTGTTCGAAAAATGTTTTTTGCAATGAAAGTAAATTGTTAATTAGAAGCCAAACTTGGAGAAAATGTATTTCATATTATCGACAATCTATCAAAAGAAAAAATGTAAAGGTGGCCTTGTAAATAAAATCAATTTTCAACATTTTCAGAAAAACCGAAATCATTTTATCAATTTTGAAAATTTTGCTCGGATCATTCGATACAGCTAAAAACTCTTCAGCACACGAAATTATATGTATAAATTGTTTTTTTCTGCATTGGAAAAGGGGAATTTTTTTGAAAAAGGTTTATTTTTTTGATTTGAGATTTTAATGGAGTTGGGAATTTTAGTTTTTTCTGAATTGGAAAAGGGACATTTTTTAAAAGATTTTTATCGAGTTGGAAAGGAGGAAGTTTTGGTTATATTTTTCTGAATTGGAAAAAGTTTATTTTTTTGTTTTGAGATTTTAATACAGTTGGGAATTTTAGTTTTAATTTTTCCTGAATTGGAAAAGGGACATTTAGGTTATTAATTATTTTTCTAAATTTGAAGGGGTCAATTAAAAAAAATATATTTTTATTTGGAATTGGAAAAGGGACATTTTTTAAAAGATTTTTATCAAGTTGGAAAGGAGGAAATTTTTATTTTTTTCTGAATTGGAAAAGATTAATTTTTTTATTTTGAGATTTTAATGGAGTTGGGAATTTTAGTTTTAATTTCTCTTGAATTAAAAAAGGGACATTTAGGTTATTAATTATTTTTCTGAATTGGAAGAGACCAATTTAAAAAAACATATTTTTATCGAGCTGGAAGGAAGAAAATGTTGGTTTTTTATTTTTCCTGAAATGGAAGAGAAATATTTTTTATTTTTAAGATTTTTATCTAGTTGGAAGGGCAAAATGTTGGTTTTGAGTTTGTCTGAATTGACCTTTTTTATAATTTTTATTGATAAGAAAGGGATGATTTTTTTTATTGGAAAAGGGACATTTTTTATTTTAAGATTTTTATCGAGTTGGAAGGAAAGGAATTTCAGTTTTCAATTTTTTCTCAATTGAATAAGGGATATTTTTTTCAAATTTTATGGCGCTGGAAGGGAGGAAATTTTTGTTTTCCAGTTTTTCTAAACTAAAAGAGATACTTCTTTTGTTTCGAAGATTTTTATTGAGGATGGCAATTTGTATTCTCAATTTGTCACTAATTTGCTTAATCAGAAAGTGTTTAAAGTTTCCATTTTATAAGCTTTAATTATTGAGTGGTTTAAAAAAACATTACTGATTAAAAAAATTTTAATCTATAATTGTAAGTTTAACATTTTCAAAAGTTTAGATTACATCAAATGACAAAAGGTTCAGGTTTAAGAGTTAGAATTTTTGAATTTCAATTTTGTTTAAACATTATTTATCGCTTCTATTTAAATTTGATCAATTTGGAACTTTTTTCATTTTTAATTAATCATAAAAATATGCAATAATTTCAAAAAAATACACTAATTATGAATCATATATATGAAAAATTTATTTTTTTCGTTTAAAATTGTACCTAGGTTTGAAGATTCCGGTAACAGCAGTGTCTTTAAAAATGTTACGCTCCATATGTATTCGTTCTATGCTTCTCGGACTTTTCCTGCTCCTCGAAAGAGAAATGTGAATTTAATCACATGTTTTAACAAAATAATTTCCCCTTTCGGAACCACCGACGGACGAAATTTACATGAGTTGATTATAGTTCATTCTTAAAATTATTTTTGTAACCCGAAACTGTAAAATTCCCGAATTAGAAAATTCCCAAACAGTTTATATTATTAACAAATTTTTACATTCCTACCATAAGATTGACAAATTATAAAATATCCGAACTAGAAAATTCCCGAATTTAAAATTTTTTTAAAAATATGCAATTAAAAAAATGGTTATAAATGAAAAAAAATTTAATTGTTTATTCGGGAATTTTATGTTGTTCCAAATTATTACTTAAATTTAAAATAACAATTGTATAATAATTGTATGAAAATATAAATTTAAAAACGCGACTTCCTCGAATGAAAAAAGAACGATTCAATTCAGCACTGAACCATCTCGAAGTTTATTGGTTAACAACTCGATTTTTGAGAACATTTTTTGTACTTTTTTTAAATACTATTCACATTTTTAAACAGAATTTCTCATTTATTAATTTATAATAATGTTTTAACAATTTAATAATTTATAATATAATTTAATTTACTTAATTTTTTTAATTATGTAAATTTGGGATTTTACTAGTTCGGATATTTTATAATTCGGCAATTTTCTGTTGGGTATTTTATTTTTCGAGAATTTTCCAGGCAGCACATTTTATTAGTTGGGAAGTTTATTATTCGGCAATTTTATTATTCTGAAATTTTAGTAATCGGGAATTTTTTTTGTCAGGATTTTTCAGTTGTTCCAAATTATTATTTAAATTAAAAATAACAACAATTGTATAAAAATTGTATGAAAAAAAGTTTAAAAACACGTGTTCCTCGAATGAAAAAAGCACGATTCAATTCAGCACTGAACCATCTCGAAGTTTATTGCTTTTTTAAATGACAACTCGATTTTTGAAAACATTTTTTCTACTTTTTTCAAATACTGTGCAAATTTTCAAACAAAATTTTTCATTTATGAATTTATAATAATTTTTTAATAATTTATTAATTTATAATATAATTTAATTTACTTAATTTTTTAATTATGTAAATTTGGGAATTTTCGAGTTCGGATATTTTATAATTCGGCAATTTTCTGTTGGGGATTTTATTTTTCGAGAATTTCCCAGATAGCACATTTTATTATTTGGGAAGTTTATTATTCGGAAATTTGATTATTCTGAAATTTTATTAATCGGGAATTTTATTTTTCGGGATTTTTTATTTGTTCCAAATTATTATTTAAATTTAAAATAACAACAATCGCATAAAAATTGTATGAAAAAACAAATTTAAAAACACTTGTGCCCCGAATGAAAAAAGAAATTTCTCACGAAATTTTCTCCGAGCATAATAGTATTTTTCAAACAAACTTTGCACGGTTCAATTCAGCAGGGAATCATCTCTAAGTTTATTGCTTTTTTAAAATAACAAATAGATTTTTAAGAACTTTTTTGTCCTTTTTTTAAATACTGTGCATATTTTCAAATAAAATTTTTCATTTATTAATTTATAACAATTTATTAATTTATAATAATTTATTAACTTATAATAATTTGTTATTTACTTAATTTTTTTAATTATGTAAATTTGGGAATTTTCTAGTTCGCATATTTTATAATTCGGCAATTTTCTGTTGGGGATTTTATTTTTTGAGAATTTTCCAGATAGCACATTTTATTATTTGGGAATTTTATTATTTGGGAATTTTATTATTTTGAAATTTTATTAATCGGGAATTTTATTTTTCGGGATTTTTCAGTTATTTCAAATTATTATTTAAATTTAAAATAACATCATTTGTATAAAAATTGCATGAAAAAATAAATTTAAAAACACGTGTGCGTCGAATGAAAAAAGAAATTTCTCACGAAATTTTCTCCGAACATAATAGTATTTTTCAAACAAACTTTGCACAATTCAATTCAGCACTGAATCATCTCGAAGTTTATTGCTTTTTTAAATAACAACTCGATTTTTGGGAACATTTGTTGTACTTTTTTTTAAACAATGTGCACATTTTGAAAAAAAATTTCAGTTTATAATTTATAATAATTTTTAATTTACTTAATTTTTCATTCTTCCCAAATTTATTATTCGGCAATTTTTGAAATCGGGAATTTTATTATCAGAGAGTTTTCAAAATCCGAAATTGTATTTTTCCAAAATTGTATTATTCGGGAATTTTTCAAATCGGCCGAATATATGTCAAATTAATAAACTGCCTTACATTTAATTAAGTTGTTAAAAATTTTTAAATTCTACTGAAAATATGTTTCCTAACCATGCATAACTAAAATATTATTTAAGTTTTAAACCGTCAATTTACCGGAAATAATGTCAGGATAATTAAACCCCGTTAGGTTTACGATCAAGGGTTTATTTTCCTGAGACACTTTAATAGATAATAATTTATATAATTGCTGTAAAAAGATGCGGAAAAGATGTTCTACTTTCTGAAATGGGTGTTAATTTTCGTTTTAATGAAACATTGTACATTTTTGTTTCACTTTTTTTAAGTAGGAAATTAGGTTTTACGTTGCTGAATTGCATTTAATAATTGACGTAACACTAATACCGCTCAGATCTTAAACTTTATGTCCGGTCTCAATTTTCTAAATTAATCTAAATGGCCGCTACAATTAAAGAAAAAAAAGCCTCAAAATTTGTGTAATAACAAAACAATTT
Organism: Druon quercuslanigerum; assembly: GCA_010014905.2. Classification (NCBI taxonomy): domain Eukaryota; kingdom Metazoa; phylum Arthropoda; class Insecta; order Hymenoptera; family Cynipidae; genus Druon; species Druon quercuslanigerum. The sequence goes on along the minus strand of JAAAKG020159075.1, from coordinate 6,920 downwards.
TTTTTATCTGAATAATTTTTAAAATCCCTGAATAGTTTCAAATTTTTATTTCAGTTCAAAAATCTAAACTTTGTTTTCAAATTTATAATTTATTTTTTATTTTTTAAAGGCTTTTAGATATTTATTAAGATAATTCAATTTTTTCTACAATTTTTATTAAACCCTGCAAAATTAGAAAAATTACCTTAAAATCTTCCAGATTTTTTTTGAGAACTCTGGACGTTTTTTTAAATATTTTTCAATATTCACTTAAAATTAATTTTTCTGAATAAAAAATAATTTTCAAATTTCTTAGGAATCTTAAAATTTTTGTTATTCGTTTGAGACCTATTACAATTCTTAAAAAGCGTCTAAATCTTTTGTTCAAAATCCGCAAAAAATAACTTTGTTTTAAATTATTTGAAACATTTCCAGATTTAAATTAATTTTATATCTTTTTCAAGCTTCTAAATATCTCTTCAATTTACTCGAATTTTTTTTAAATTAATAAGTATTTATTTGTTATTTATAAATAAAGATTCAACATTTTCACTTGCAAATTAAATCTTTTTTAACAATTCACGGCTTTTTATTTTAAACAATGTTTAAAATTATTTAGTTTTGAATATTTTATTTATATTTGCACGTTTCACATATTTCTAATAATTAAATAATTTTTCTCTTTCTTAATTACAAATGTTCAAATCGAATGGGTTAAAAATAGAATATTTTAAACTGAAACAATATTTGAACAGAATTAAAAATTTAATAGAACAGTTTAATTATGAAAAAAAGGTTTTAGGGTTTATTTCGTATTGTAAACTAAATGACATCACAATTGAAAAACTTGAACCAAAATTTCCTCCCTTCCAACTCGATAAAAATTGAAATAATTAAAAATGTCCCTTCTACAATTCAGAAAAATTTTAAACCAAAATTTATCCCGTTCCTACTCTATAAAAATCTTAAAAACAAAAAAATATCCAAATAAATAAATAAAAAATAAAATAAATATTCCATTCGGAAAAAAATAAATACATACCAAAATACTGTTTTTTGCTTTCTATTAAAGTGAAAAATGTGAAATTCAAACCTAAATTATGTTAAGTTTAATAATTTTATATTTTAGTCCTTACAAATTATCAATTGTTATTTATACAAAATTTACATAAAAATTCAACACTTTCATTCACAAATAAAAATAACTTCAAATGGAACAATTAAAATTCTAACGATAAAATTTCATATTTAGCACTCTGAAAATTTAAAAATTCAAGACTTTCTATTTCAAATAATTCAGTTTAAAATTATTTAGGTTTTAATCTTTTTTTGATCATTTCTTGTTTTAAATTAACATTTTAGATTGAAACAATATTTGAATCGAATTTGAAATCAGTTTAAAATTTAATAAAAGCGATTAATTACGAACTTATTAATTTGAAGTTATTTTAAAATTGAAAATAACTTATAAAGTTAAAATCTGTAAATTCTTTAATTCAGAACGGATCAGAATCGTCCTGTAAAATCAATTATATTTCACATTTAAATACTTTAATTACAGTTCAATTTTAAAAATCATAGAATAATTTATATTTACATTTGATCAATTAAAATTATTTAAAAAAATCATTTTCTAATTCTTCTAATTTTTAATTGTTTAAATCCTCAAAAATACATTTTGAAATTCTTTAAATTAAGATTGTATGCTTCAAAATAAGATCTTAAATAGAAAATGCCTAAAGTAAAAAGGCTTTAGTCTTTTAATTAACTGATTTAGTTGTAATTTGTTTAAATGTTTGTAAATTTATTAATTTCTTCGATTTTTAAAATTTGTAACTTTTTTAATTAGAAGTTGAATTTTAAGTAGTTTCAAGTCAAAAAGTGGTTCATTTTTTATTTAAATATCAAAGATCGTTTTTGTTTTGATATATTCTGTTACAATAACGTTTTCAAAATATAAAAATAATAAACAATTTTCCCAGGAATATCAATATTTTTTTATCTTAAAACTTTTTAAAATCGTTCAATAGCTTCAAAATTTTATTTCATAATGTTCAAAAATCTACATTTTTAACATACTTTTCAATATCCTTTCAATTAATTAAAAATTTTCCTAATATTAATTTTTTTGACAATTTTGAAAAGTTTTTTTTGAATATTCTCTTAAAACCAATTTTCAAAATAAAAAATAATTTTATTTCTATGGAATCATAAGTTTGTTTATTCTTTTAAAATTCTTAAAAGACACGTTTTTTGTTAAAAATCTTTAAAAAATATTCATTGGTTTTAAATTATTTGAAATCATTTCAAGTTTTAAATTATTTTTGAAACTTTTTTGAAAAAAGAACAATTACAATTTTAACGATTCATGGCTTTCTATTATATTTTAAATGTTTTTATTTTTAATATTTATTTTGTGATTGCTTTTTTTAATTGAAGTTGAATAGATTAAAACTTGAATATTTTTGTCTAAAACAATATTTCAATAGAATTTGAAATATAAGAAAAGCGTTAAATTATCATTCTATGAATTAAAATTTATTTTCAAATGTTCAATAATTTATATACTCAAAATTTATAATATTTTTTTATTTTGAAAGAATTCAGAATCGTCTTGTAAAATTAATTAATGTTCGCATTTTAATACTTAAAATTCAATTTTAAAAATTATTCAATTCTTTAAAACTGCACTTTGAAAGTCTTTAAATTAAAAATCTACCCTTCAAAATAAGATTAAAAAAAAGGTTTGTAGCAAATGGTTTTAGAATTTCAATTAATTGAATTATTTGTAAATTGTTTACATTTTTATAAATTTATTAATTTCTTTAATTTTTTTAATTAATGAAATTTTTAGTTCTATTATTCTAATAGGAATTCTATTTCTAAAATTCTACAATTTTTTCAATTGAATCCTGTCCAATAGAAGTTGAAAATCGAAAAAAAAATAAAAAGTTCAATTGTTATTTATACATGAAAGTTCGTTTTTGTTTTAATATATTCTTTTAAAACAATGTTTTCGAAATAAGAAATTAAAAAAATTCCTAGGAATATAAACATTTTTTTATCTTGAAACTATTAAAAATATTTAAATAGCTTCAAAAATGTATTTCTATACTTCTAAATATCTTTTAAATTGCAATTAGAATTATTTCAATTAAAAATTTACGCTTCAAAATAAGATCTAAAATAGAAAATTTTCGTAGCAAAAGGTTGTAGAATTTCAATTAAATGAAGTACTTTAATTAATTAGATTATTCCCTAAAATGAAAAAAAAAAAAATCTTTCAAAATAAAAAAATTCATTAAAAGTCTTCTTGAAACTTTTTTGAAAATCTTTTTAAATAGAGGCCCAAAATTATTTTTTCAAATTAAACAAACATTTTCAATTGTTTCTCAAAACTTTGCGAAATCTGAAAAAATTTAAATTGTGTTTTAAAATATTTAAAATAATTTCAAGTTTTAAATTAATTATGAATATTTTTAAAATTAAGAACAATTAAAATTGTAACGTTCAAAGTTGAAATTTAGGTATTTCAATTGTTAACGATTCAAGGCATTTTATTGTAAATATAATTTTTTATATTTATTTTATGATAGCTCGTTTTAAATGCACAGTCAAATATTAATAATAATTAAATAATTTTTCTTTCCTTTAATTAAAAAATTTGAAATTGCATGCGTTAAAAATGAAATATTTAAGTCTAAAACAATATTCAAATAGAATTTTATATATAATAAAAGCGTTTAATTATGAATCTATTAATTTGAAGTTATTTAAATTTTATTAATAATGTATAAAGTTAAAATCCATACATTTTTTTATCCTATTTTGAACGTATTCAGAATCGTTTTGTAAAATCAATTATTCTTCACTTTTTAATTCTTAAAGTACAATTTAATTTTAAAAATCATTGATTAATTTATGTTTACAGTTGTTCTATTAAAAAAGTTTTTTATAAAAAAATCCATTTCTAAGTCTTTTAATTTTTAACTGTTTCAGTTTTCAGAAATACATTTTCAAATTATTCTAATTAAAAATGTACGCTTAAAAATAAGATCTAAAATAGAAAATGTTTTAATTAAAAGGGTTTAGAAATTTAAATAATTGAATTATTTGTAATTTTTTTCACTTCCGTAAATTTACTAATTTTCTCAATTTTTTCAATTTTTTTTAATTAAAACTTTTTAAAATAGTAGTTGAATTATTCTTATTTCAGATAGTTTCATAGAAAAAAGTTGTTAACTTGTTATTTATACATCAAAGTTCAAAATACAAAATAATAAAAAATGTTCCCAGGAATATCAATATTTTTTTTATCTTAAAACTTTTTAAAATTGTTGAATAGCTTCAAAATTTTATTTTCTGCGTTCAAAATAACTAAATTTTAAAGGATAGTTCTACATATCTTTTAAATTATCTAAATTTTTTCTTAAAATTTAAAAAAAAATCCTGATAAATAAAAAAATTGCTTTGAAATTTTCCTCATTCTTTTTTGAAATTTCTGAAGAATTCTGGAAGATTCTGAAAATATTTTGAAATTTAAAAAAAAATATTCTCTTGAAATTAATTTTTCAAAATAAAAAATCATTTTCAATTTTCTTAGCAATCATAAAAAAAATTTTATTCTTTTAAAATCTTTTACAATTCTTAAAGAGCTTACATTTTTTTCAAACCCGGCAAAAATCTACATTTTGTTTTAAATTATTTGAAATCATTTCAATTTTTAAATGAGTTTGTAATATTTTTAAAAAAAAAGAGCAATTAAAATTGTAACGTTCACAGTTGAAATTAAGGTCTTTAAAATTTTACCAATTTAAGGCTTTATATTTTCAACAATTCAGTCAAAAATTGTTTAATTTTTAATATTTGTTCTATAATGGCTCATTTTAAATTAACAGTTAAATATTGCTAATAACTAACTCACTTTTCTTTTTTTAATTAAAAAATTTCAAATTAAATGGGTTAAAATATGATATTTTAGACTGTAACAATATTAGAAAAGAATTTGAAATGTACTAAATACGTTTAATTATGAAACTACTAATTTAAAGTTACTATTGAAAATAATTTATAAAGTCAAAATCTATTAATTATTTAATTTTGAACGGATTCAGAATTGTCTCGTAAAATCAATTATTGTACAATTTTTAATATTTAAAATTCAATATTGAACATTTTATATTAAAATTATTATTTCCATATTAAAATGCTTTTTGAAATGCTTTAAATTAAAAATTACGCTTAAAAACGAAGATCTGAAATAGAAAATTTTCAAAGTAAAAGATTTTAGAATTGTGCATTGTAAGTTAAATGATATCATAGTTGAAAAAGTTAAAAATTTATCTGAACATTAAAAAAAAGTGAAATAGAATTTATGAAAAAATGGAAAGATTATTGTATCGATTGGCTGGTGCTTGCATAGATTTTTCTTATGAAAATGTGTGGTCACCCTGAAAATAAACGTAACTCATTTTAAAAAAAATTATTTAAAAATATTTTAAAAATTTTGAACGCATTACAGTGTTATTCAGAATTGAGGTTCATTCCTTCAGAAACTTTCTCTTTTGCTTTTACTTTCGATGAGCGTTCAATACAGTTGAGTACTCGCGTGCGTAAAATGACATGTCATTAACTAAATTTGTCTCCTAATAATTTCTTTCTGGAAAAAATCCAGGACAAGTAATCGAGATTTTTCTACGCAGAATAAAGAATCACTTCAAAGTCGAAAAATTACTTAAAATTGAAGCTTTCTAAAAATTCGTTCTACTTTTAAAAAAGGTCAAGCCCAGTTCAATAACACTTTCATTGAATATTTCAACATTTGTGTATTCAATTCTCGTTTACTTCTATCAAAATATAATTTAAGTAAACAAAAAATATACAAAATCGACATCGCGCTAAAAAATCTTGAGTCAATTTTCTTTTTCTTAAGAATATCTATATGATTCTTAATTATATTGTGATGATAAGTTGATAATGTTTATTACCAGAATAACTTTTATCACGCATTATCAGTTTTCTCAAACTCGACTCGTATAAAAACTATTTAGTGGAATATATTACAGATCCTGCTACTCTCGTACAAAAATCAATAATTTACTGTAGTCGTATAGTCGAGGCCTGGCGGGGCCAAAAGATTTTCTACCCAAAGAGATTAATTTTCAACACAAGAAGACAAATTTTCAACAACAAAAAAAGTTTCAACTAAACAGTTGCATTAACAAGTAGTTTAATTTCTATCACATTGTTGAATTTTAACGCCCAGAAGATGCATTTTTTACAAAACAGTAAACTTTTAAACAAAAAAGTTCATTTAAAAGCAATTAGTTAAATTTTCAACAGAACAAAAATTAATTTTTAAAAAAGTAGTTAAACTTTTGATAAAAAAATATTTAAAACAAAATAATTGACTTTTCAACCATACACAAATTTACAGTTGATATTTCAACCGAAAAATTGTATTTTTATCCAAAAAGGATAAATTTGCAATAAAAAAATGTAATTTCTACAAAGAAAGACGAATTTTCATCCAAAAAGTTCAACTTTTAACTACAAAACATAAATTTTTTAACCAAATAGTTAAATTTTTAACCAAAAATGGTACAGAATAATTGTCATTGTAAAAAATGTATTTTCAACAACACATAAAACCAATTTTAATCTAAATAGTTCAATTATGAATCTTCATATAATAAAATCATTTTTAACAAAGATAGTCGAATTTTCGATCGATTATGATTACTTTAAGAAAATATTTAAATTTTCCAAAAATAATTAGATTTTTAACAAATTAGTTAAACTCCTAACCAAATAGTTGAATTTTTAACATACATAGATACATTTTCAAATAAATAGTCGAATTTTTTAACTAAAAAACACGATTTTTGAACAAAATTATTGAATTTTAAAGCAAACATTATGGTTATTATAAAAAACAATAG
>JAAAKG020159064.1:0-29656 GCA_010014905.2 Druon quercuslanigerum | reverse complement strand
TCCTACAACCGCGGTGCCACACACTTCTTTCGCACATCTAACAATGATATCCCGGAACATAGTCCATGCGCCTTCTACATCTTTATTCCGTATTTAATTTACAAAAATATCAATAACAGTTATGAAAACGCAAGAATTTTTTATTGATAGACAAATAGAGGGTAAAATTACCCGGATATTATACCGTACACACACGTTATTGTTGTATTTTTGTTGCATTTTTGTCATACTTGATTCACCGCATAACAATTTTAAGGTCCTTAAACTCCTTGACTTTTCAATTTAATGTTTTGTCTAACAGACTATAAGCATATTTTCCTGAGAAAAATAAATAATTAATTGATTGTAAAGGCAATTTGTTACAAAAAAAATTGTATTCACAAATGTTTCAGTATAGTGTTTATATCAAATATATTTATCTCATGTCCCAAAGAAACATTTATTTGTGGGCATTAAATTAACAGTTGTTATAACCAATTTATTAAGTAGATACGCAATTATGAATATCATATATATTAAATATTTATATATATATATATATATATATATATATATTTATTTATCATACTCTCACTGTTAATATTACAGCAATATCTGAAAAGTACAAAGCAACTGTTCCAAAAAGATCTTGATAAGTGATGCAAACGTTCCAAAATGTCTTGAATTTGTTACAAAAATATAAGTTAATAAAAATGTTTTGTGGGGATTGACAGCGATTCATTACTTCATACGCATTAAATTTGAACAATTTGGAGACAAAAATAGTTTGTTAGTCCAATTAATAAAAGTTACGGAATAAATTGTTATTACATAAACAATTTTAGTAGAAAGTTGTCCGTTTCAAATTTTTAGGAAGGAATAAATACTTTTTTTCTATTGAATCGATTGAAACTCACTTGATAATAAAACTTACGTATCACACTTGGTTACAAACTTCATTCCCTCGACACAATCAACGGTAAATTTAAACTTAGTTTTTATTTTAATTCAAGAAACCTGTTGATAATAAATATTTTAACTTCCTTTAAAAACGTTGATAACAGTGTAGATTTTTTATTGATATTAAACATATTATGAACAAATTTAAAAAAATGTATAATTATAGACTAAAAATTGCGTTTTCCATATAAAATATACTGAAATTTACTTAAAAATAATTTCTTATTACAAGTTAATAACAATTAATGATTTGTTAAAGAAACTAAATTACTTATTAAAATCATATATTAAATATTATATACTGTGTACGACTACGATGATTAAATTAGTAATAGCAATAAGAATAGTGGATATTTGTTATCGACCTGTCTAAAAAAAGGTAAAAAATTTGTGATTGCCAGTTATTTAGGTTTCAAAAAATTTTAAATGCTTAAAAATATCCAAATAATGAATTTGTTAATTTAGTTTGTTTGAACAATTATCAAAAATTATAGATTCATATGACAAATTTATGGGTAAATAATTGGCTTTTAAGTCCATAAAAAAGAACTATTATTTATAAATACATAAAGTGGTGAAATTTTGTTTAAACAATTATTTTTAACAATAAAATGATATAATTTTTTAATATAATTGGATGCATCTTAACACATTAGCGGGGCTATTAAACATCTTTTTGTAGATTGTTGATTTACTGTTTGTTAGATTTTGTTTAACGAATAAAAGCATTTTTTTTTCACAGTACACTCAAAAAGTCAAAGTTTTTTATTTTCGTCTTCAAATAATAGAATAATTTACATTTTATCAGAAATACACGATGACAGTTTGGTGTGGCAAATTGGATAATAATTATAGTTATTTCAATATCAATATTATTTAGAATTTTTTACCTTATAAAATCTTGCTCAAAAATTATATCACCAGCTTTCAAGAAATCTATTTAAAAAATGTATCATAGGAAAACTTACTTCTTCACTAAGAAATGTTCTTCTTATTCATTTCATTGTAAGCAGTTTACCGTGAGTTGGGTTTAAACTATTCTGAGAACTAATTATTGTTTATCTCCATAATTTGACTTTAAAAAATAAAACAGTTTGAAATATTTAAGTTTGGAAAATTAATTATTTAAGTTTAATTAGATATAATAAAATTGGAATAGTTTTACCCCTGATATTGATTAATTCCACTAATTTAGTGAATTCTATTTCTTTGATACTCTTTAATAACAGCGTAATATCCGCCTAAAAATTGTGTAATAATGCTTCTCGTGTGGAAATTTTTAGTTGGCCCCCACGAGGGCCGTCGTAATTTGCCCCTTTACTACATTGGCCCTACATTGGCAAACTGCGAAGAGCCCACATAGTTTTGACATGCTCACTTTTGAAGGACCCATGTCGGTTGCCCACGAAGGGCCAATAAAGTGGCCCTCTGTAGTCCCCAGCTGAGCCCCAGATAAGGCCCATATAGTTCATACAAAAAATATATTTAAAATATAAATATTAATTGATTGCGAGTATTTTGACTTTAAATATTAATGTTCCTGTTTGGAGTGAATACATATATTACATTTTTTAAATTATATGAAAAATAAAATTTCTAACGCTACGGGGCATCGAACCTTTATCTATGCCTTAATCTATCGCCAAGCAGTCGGACACCTTAACTATTGCGCTAAACGTACGAGTTGAAACTCGATGAAAAAGCCATCCTCATAAGGTGCAGCTCAAAAAAGTTTAAACATCCGATTTTTTCTTCGTGTAATATTTCTTTTTACCCCGTTTTAGACTACTTTCAAATTTTTGGCAATAACAGGAAATGTTATTTTTTATAAACATTTAAAATTTGTAGCCACGGAACTTAGGAATTTAACACTTCAACAGAGAATGCTAACGACCATGGCCCCTGCGGTATGCCTTGTGAAATGTCCATACTTACAGAGTTCGAATTTCAAAAAAGTATCATCGAATTTTTTACGGAAATTCATTTTTCCTAATTCTAAACTCATGGAGCTTTGAAATTTGTAGAGCCAAGAAAATATTCTAAACATTCTAAACAGGGCTAAACCGGATTTTTGTCACATGGTTTTTTGAAATGTTATTACAAATGTGAAGCACTAAATTCTATGATTTATCTTCTATCCTCAACACCCAGTTTTTATCAAAGAAGTTTAAAAATCATCTTATTCCCCAAAGAAGGTAAAAAAGATTATGATAAAAATGTGTTTTGGGAATTTAGTATAACAATTTAATCTTCGTTTTTGGAGTAACTTTTTTATTTGTTCATTTAAATTGGTCATCAGAATTCAAATTTTTTGCAAGAAGGAAAGAGGGAAAATAAGTAGGCCCGTGCGAGGGCTCAGCTAGGCGTTTCCACATTGAGCCCCTTTGTGGGGCCTCTGGAGTCTTTTGAATTTTTGTATAACAATTTAATACTTGGTTTTAAAGTAATTTTTTATTTTTTTGTTTATCTTGGTAAAAGCACTTAGAATTTTGTGTAGAAAAAAATAAAGGGGAAAATACTTAGGCTACTGCGAGGGCCCAGCTGGGCGTTTCCACAGTGGGCTGCCTTTGTGGGGCCTCTAGAGGGCCCCTTATCAAAAGAGGCCAAGCTGGGAAATTTTCGCACAGGTTAATAATGTGTAATTATAATTGGAAACTTTCAAAATTATTGAATTAAAATTTACAGTGTTGAAAACAAAACAATTTTGAAACTAAGTTGTTGAAAATGGTTCATTTAAGCAATGTGTTTGAGCGTCCCAGACCAGACCGTTTGGATTCCAGTTTCGAAGCCGACCAGATGGTCGGACCTGGGCCTAATGAAAAGTTTTACTTTTTTCGGCTTGTTCGAGTCCAGCCGATATGTTTAACCATTGGCTGGACTTTCTTTATTTTTGAATGGCTTGGAAAAATACAATTATTCACTAAAACTGTAATTATTTAATGAACTTCGAACCTAGACCAAACCAAATTTTTAGGATGATAATAAAAAAGTCTTGGTTTCATAGTGTTAATCTCTTACTTTCTATAATATTAAACACCCTTAAACTTTTTCGAAATGTGTCGAAAAAAATTTGCAGATCGAACTTACAATTTCTTTTGGTATTGGATAGCTGATCAGAGTCATTTCTGGTTGATACCAGACCTTCTAGATGACGCGGTCTAGTTAAAGTCAGACCTGAGTGAGACCTTAACAAAAATAATAACTTAAAAATTAACGAAAATGCTTTTCTATGCAGGAGGAACAATTTCATGTTTAAGAAAATTTTATAAGATGTCTAACTGATGTATACGAATAAGCTGTCACAATGAAATGATAAGAAAAAAGTCGCAAGACAAAAAGCAGTCGAAAAGCGAGCGGAATCATAGAAGCTTCAATGTGGAGAGAATAAACGAATAAAATGGTAAATTATGATATAATTTCTGCGGCAAGTCCTGTAATAGGATCAAATAAATATAATTTATTCGATCACTGAGCTAGATTGCAGGGATAATGAAGTAAATACGATGAAAAAGCGAAATACGCCGCTTTATTGACAACAATGGAACGTTATTGCGAGGTGCGGTTTTATTTTTCATATCCGTTGAATATGATGTAGACAGCCAATAAAGACTCGTTCACGCCTGGGGCGCAAATCATCGACAACGATTTTCGTTACTTTTTGAATCCCGTGGTTTGACGGTGTAAAAGTTTCCTGCTCGGTCACCCTCGAATGCTCCCCCAACCCTTGTCGATGTGAGTGCTTCGGGAAATTATTTTCAGGGGTTTCCGCCAGGTCTGGCGCCATTAGTAATGGTTTTAATTTGTACGGTCGGCTTCGATGTGAAATCAGCGGATAAGGTTCGACGTTTCAGTCGACCCAGACTCGTGAAAATGGTTTGCCACGGAACTGCAGCAGAAAAAGACAAAATATTGATTCCTAACCACCCTCTTTACTTCTCTACTTCAAATATCGATTTTGCCGATAGTATTGAAGCTTATGAATGCCGATACTTCTTACGGATTTAAATTTCTCGACTCGTAAAATAAGTCTCATTTAAAAAATTCACTGTGAATAGAGGCTGTTTTAAATAAAGTACATATAGGGGCGCTCAAAAACTACGTCATGCTATTTTAATCAGTTTTTTGTAAATAGTTAAAATTGTAATGGAATGGTCGAATTTTCAAAATAAAAATTAAAAAGCAGTTATATTTTCAAACAAACAGTTGAATCGATCAGCTACAAGGGTGCATTTTTAAGAAGACAGATGCATTTTTAACAACGAAAAATTACCTTTCAACTGAGAGCTTTTCTACCATTATAGATGATTTTTCAATCAAAAAAGACAAATTTTGAATAAGTCAGGTGCATTTTTTAAACAAAAAACACATTTCAGTAAGATAGTAGAATTTTCAACCAAATACAGCCGTATTTTTTAATCATATAGTCGAATCTAAAATCTAAAATGGCGAATGTTTTAGAATACTGTTGAATTTTCAACATATAAGTATGAATTTAGAAGAAAGAACTTTTCTATAAAAACTCATCAATTTTCAACACAAAAAGATGAACTTAAAAAAAAGCAGTTGCATTTTCAAACAGAAAAGATAACCTTTTAACAATATAGTTGAATTTTCAACAATATAGTTAAGCTTCGGACCTAAGAAGAAGAATTTTAAACCAAATGTTTGGAATTTTAACCAAGTGCTCGGATTTTCAAATAAAAAAATGATTTACTGTAACGTCAAATTGTTGCATGTTTAACCAAGCATTCAACTTTTCAAACTAAAAACATGAATTTTTAAAAAGACAGATGAATGTTTAACTGATAAATTTTTTACCCAAAATAGATAAAGATTTAAAGCGAAAAGACGAATTTCTGAATAAGAAGTGAACTTTTCCAACAGAAAGGAATACCTTTGAACAAAATAGTGAAAATTTCGACCTGCAAAGATGAATTTTTATATAAATAGTTCGAATTTGATCTAAGTGGCCGAATTGTCGAAAAAAAATTAAGTTTAACCACAAATAGTTGCATTTTTAACCAAATAGTCAAATCTACGAGCTAAGCAGATGAATTGTTCAGAAAATAGTTAAATTTTTAACCACAATAGCAGAAGAATCTGCAATAAAATAGGACTTTTCAAAAAAATAGTTTGATTTATAACCACATAGTGTTCGACCTACAGAGGTGAATTTTCAACCAAATATTTGAATGTAAAAAAAATATTATCAAAGAAACAGTTGCATTTAAAACAAAAAAGTTTAACTTTTGAGCTAATAAAACAATTTTTCAGAAAGATAGTTGCATTTTTAACTTAATAGATGAATTTAGAACCAACCAAATGATCGAATTCTTATAACAAAAAATATTACATTGCGACCAAAAACAGTTACATTTTCGACTAAATAGTTGAATTTTCTACTATTTTAACTTCGTTTATTTTATTTAATTTTAATTAAGTGATTAAAAAAAATCCAATTTTATCTTACACAGTTGCATTTTTAAGCAATATTCGAATCTCTGAGCTGAAAAGACAATTATTTTAGAATACATCATTTGTATTTTTAACCACGGACTTTTCTGCCAAAATATTTTGAAATATCTTGCATTGAAAAAAATTTTTAATGCAAAAAGAGAAATTCCAAACAAAGCAGTAAAACTTTTAATCAAAAAAAGCATACTTTTTAACAAAATAGTTTAAGTTTAAAACACAGGGATGAATTTTCTACCTAGAAAGATGAATTTTCAAACAAATAGTAGAAGATTTAACAACTAAGAAAATTTATTAGTAACCAAAAAATTTGCATTTACAACGAAATATTCAAAGTATAAAGCAAAAGGAAAACATTTTCAGCATAATATTTGAATTTTTAACAAAATAGTTAAATTTTCAAGGTTTAAAGACAAATTACCCAATAAAAAGTAATAACTTTGACCAACAACAGTTGAATTTTAAACGAAACAGACAAATGTCCAACTAGAAAAAACATTTTAGTTAGATAACAGTTGAACTTTCTATCAAGAAATTTTCTAGAAATATAAGTGAAATCACATTAAATTTTTAAACAAAGAAGAAACCATATAGTTAAATATAATAGTTAAATTTTTAACGGAGAAAATATAATTTATCAATTAAAAAGTTGGATTCAAACCCAAATAGTTGCAATTTGAATCTACAAAGATTTATTTCGAAATGAATTGAAACTTAAATTTCCAATGCCGAAAATAAATTTTCAAATGAGAAATAAATTTTGAACTGAAAAATAAATTCACAAAATTTAAATCTTTAAATGAATAGTAGAATTTTTATGAAAATTTAATAAACTTAAATGAGATTACAATCAAATTTGAAATTCTACTTAACGTCCAATAGTTTAGTTAATGTGCAGAATTCCTGAAAATAAAACCAAGAATCCAACGACCAAATTTAGACAACCACCAAAAACAAAAAAAATAATTTTTTTTACAGGTATAAAAAAGATGAAAGAAAATTGAGAAGACAACAAAACAAACCCTTTTTCTTCTTTTATTATTTCCTTTGTCTTTCTTCTTTTTATGATTACCAAATCACGATAAACAACATTTGTAAAAAATAATCACCAACGTTTCCGCACTCATGCAGCACGCTTATCAAGGCCAAAAAAGTCGAGCAGGCAGCAACAGCATCGAAACCACGATGCTTTCTCCCTGTCACCCACGAAGACAAAATTCCCATTCTTTTCCTCATTCTTCATTTAGATTTTGTATTTTTGACCAAAAAAGTCATTTTTTTCTTCTTTTGTTTGATTCGGGAAATTTTTATCTTTTTTAAAATTGCAATACGAATATTTTATAGCGGCTGTCTTTTGTTTGTAGGATTCTTGTTTTAATTTTTAGAAATTCTGCACCTTAATTTTTAGTGAATTCTGAACCAAGAATATAAAAGTAGATTTTTTAATGAAAGAGAATTAGCTTTCAACAAAAAATAATTGGATTTTCTTATCGGGATTTAATAATTCTGTAGAACATGAAAAACGTCGCAAAACTTACCCGTCGTAGTTTCTTATAATGATGCGATATTCCATGAGTTACTGATATACAAAAATAAATTTAAGGTGTAAAATCTTCAGGTACGAATTTCAGCTTGTTATAAAAAGCGACTCAAAGTGATTTATGCGTTTCCACATTTCCTGTTATCCTCACAATCCTTCCTAAATAACGAATCACTACAGAAAATGAACATTACGGTAGGTGGCCCGATTTTTTCCTCGAATTGCCACTTTAACCCCACAAAATTTTCCAAATCCATAAAAAAATTAATGTGTATTTTTTATTTAAAAATTAAATTTAGATGTTTTTTACATTTTATGCAGAGTGTTTCATATTAGGTGTATGGTGTTGATCCACAGCATTTCTCTTTACAATAAATTTTGATGGATTACTACGGCTTACTAAAATGTCAGTGTATTTTAAGACATAAAAGCATAAAATACATTTTATTTTTAGGGATTTCTACGGATTTTAACTTTCTCTTGAACCATAAAAGAAATTCAAAAACTTTTAATAGATTTTAAAGAATTTAAGTTATTTAAAAAGAATAGATTCAAAGAATTTTGGGACAATCACAATTTGCAAGGGACGTCAACATTTTTTTTAGTATTTCAAAAACTTTGAAGAATTTAAAAACTTCCCCTAGTTTTAAGGAATTTTATAGAACCCTTTTTGATCACTAAGGATATGGGTAATTTTAAATTATTTTAAGCTATTTCATCCGATTCTAAAGCATTTCAAACGGTTTTGAAAATTTCACGGAATTTAAAAGAATTCTGTGAGGTTTCTAAATAGATTATTCTTGATTATTATGATTCATAAATATTTCAGTGTATTTTGAGGTATTTAAACGAATTTCTAGAGAAATTTAGAAAGTAAAATAAATTTTTGTCAGGGATTTCTACATATTTCAAAGAATTTCAAGCCACTTAATAAATTTCAAGGAATTTAAGGACATGTGACACAGCGAAAAACCTACATTACCAACTTCACTTTTTCAGTTCATTGAATAATTTTTGAACCTGAGAATTTTTTTTTTAAATAAAAGATCGAGCTGAAACTTTGGGAAATGTATTAGAGTACAATAAAGTACGTTAAAGTACTTCATTTGAGGAGGAAATTCACTAAAAATTATTTCCGAACGGGAGCTGTTGGCTTATCTTTTTTCCGAACCTCAAAATTTTTTGAACGTTAAAACTTTTTTTATACTTAAAATATCGGCCTCAAACTTTGAGAAATGCAAGCGCCAACAGGAAATTACGTTAAACTACTTCATTTAGAAATGAAAGATATAAAAAAATTATTTCAGCTAAATCTCATTCAACAAAGGACTTGTTATCAATTCCATCGGCATCAGCGATGCACGAAAAGGCGAACTCTGGCGGCCACTAGACGAGGCTTTAATAGCTAAATCGTCCGAGACACATGAAATTTGGGATCCACACGGTCAACAATCACTGATGACACCCGTCAAATATTTTTATATTTTTTCCCCAGGTTGCTAGGGAGGTCCAAGAAATAGGTAAAGTTTGTTTCTTTTACTAAAAAAAACTTGAATACTTGAATTTTAACTCGTGCCCCTTAGCTCCTCTTACCACGCAGTAAAAAACTGGTTGAAACCTAAAGTTCAGTAACACGAGGGTAAAGCATGTAAAACATAACCTCTAAGTTTTAAAGTTAAGCGTTGTTTTTAAAAGCGTTGTTGTTTGAAAGGATAGAAATCTTTCACATTTTTTAAAAATATTTGATCATATTAATGGGTTTTAAGTTTTTACCATGCGTACTTTATTCAATCCACCATTATTTATTATAAGCCATTCCGAAGTTGCACCTTTCTTAATTTTTATCCGTTCTGAGGCTACCAATCGGAAGAAATAAGTCTAGGGAAAAGATATCCACAAGGAATCGAAAAAGTTAAAACTTTGATCAATGCTCAATTTAAAGTTAACTAGAGCGCATTTCCCCTTTGAAACACAACCGCTTTGATTTCAAAATACTGTGTTTTGTAACAGACAAAATAAACCACATGGCATGTATGTGATCATGAATATTTTAGTGTAAAAACAGAGTGTCGCACTTTGCATATGTGTGACTCGTTTGAGGGGTCACGGGGGTCAAATGTACAAAATAATAAATACATTTAAAAAAAATTATATTTAGAGCTTCCGCAGCCCCCATGAAGTTAAACATGTATTTCCGGAAAGAAAAAATACGTTTTAGTCAATTTTATTCAGAACTAAAGATTTCGTTTTACAGCCATAAGATACGATTTCATAATTGCTTTTTAAATATTAACCAGCAAGTCTTTTTTTATAGGGGCCCAAAAAACCCATCAGTGAAGATTTGGGTTTTGAGACCATTGATATTTGCTTATAAGACTTTTTAATTAAGCCACTTTTTATTCAGAGTTAGGTAATAATTAACGCAAGTGGAGGGACATAATTGTTTCAACAATTTCTTATTTTTTGTAATTATTTTTTTTTAGAGTAATGCTGATAAGCATAACATAGAAAATTTGAAGAATGTTTCAAATATCTTTTTTATTTCAAAAAATGTATTGACAAAAAAGAAAAAGTTTCTTAAAAAAAAGATTCTCTAAGACATTTATTTATCATTTGTTTATAACTAAAACTCCAAATAAAATTAAAAAATTTCAGGAAAAAATAGAGAAAGACAGATTTTTTTGACATTTCTATATTTTTTCACTTTTTACTTAGTAGAGCAATAAATAATGCGAGCTAACAAACATAATAATGTAAAATATTATTTATAACTATATAAATATTAAAATAACTGTATTAAATAACTAATAATCAATAATAATAAATTAATAATTTTAATTTTTTAATTAATAAATCATTTAATAACTGTATAAATATAGGGTGGTCCAAAAAACGCTTTTTGAGTTACAGGACAAGACACCCCCCAATTATTTCCTTTTCCAGAGATAGAAAATCCGTAATTTTTGTTTTTTCGGAATCCGAATATTAAAACGTGCCACAGGGCACTTTAAAATATTGAATTTTGAAAATCGAACTCATGTTCTAGGGTTTTATCGAAACGTGTCAGCTTTTTTAGGGATTTAAGAGGCGTTTCTACGAAATAAAACTAAACTAATAACTTTCATTTCTATTCAAACCCCACCCTCCCCACAGAGCCCCAAATATGACTCAAAAATAAAAAAAAATACATTTTTACTTATATTGTTACTTTTTAGCGATTTCCGTCGCCTTTTTCATACAAATAATTACAAGTGGTCAATTTGAATACGTACCATGACTTTTTAAACAATTTTCAATTGTTTAAACAAATGTAAATTATTTTCGAAATTATTTATTCCCAAAAAATGTAAAAAAAAGTAGGTAGGTTCTTTAAAGATTACAAGACGTTTTAAAAAACGTCATCAGACTTAAGGGATTTTTAGAACCTCTAACGATGTCTAAGGATTTAAACGATTTTTAATGATATCAAGTTATTTCAAGTGATTCTAATAAAAAATGTAAGATATTTTAAAAAGTTTATAAAGAAAATTTGAAAAATAAATCACATTAAATCTTTGAAGGAGTTTCTAGGGGTTCCGAATATTACAAGGGATTTTAGGGTATTTCAAGAAATTTCACAATAATCTTGCGAAGATTTTCAGGGATTTTTAAGGCTTTTTGGGATTCGGACGGTCCTTTCTTAAAGAACGTTATTGAATAAGTTTATATTTATATCTAAAGAATATCAAATGATTTTTACCTATTTTAATAGATTATTTTACTTTCCAATAATTTAAATGACTTTGGGAATTTCAACAACTTGCTAGAGAACTTTAGGGGATAAAATAAGTTTCACTTCTATGGGTTTCTATAGATTTTAACCATATTAAGGTATATGAAGCAATTGAAAAAACGTTTGAAGTATTTGAAGGGTTTTAGGGTATTTTAAAAGATTCCAAAGAATTGCCAGAGATTTAAAAAAATTCAATGATTGTGAGGATTTCGCGAGATGTCAAAAATGTTAAAGAATGTAAAATATTTCACAAAATTTTAGAGTTTAGACAGGACATTCCAATATTTCCAAAATTTGTCGAGATTGCACAAATTTTAATTTTAAATCAATTTAAAAGTTTTTCTAAGTTTTTAAGGGTTTTAAGAGATTTTGAAGATTTAAACAGATTAAAAAATATTTCCAAAGGTATTAAGGGATTTCAGTAAAGTTTCAAAGGGTTTTATAGATACTAAGGGAATTCATACAGTTCTGCATGTAAATTTTCTTTGCGCAAAATCGCTATTTTTGTGTAGTTTTATTGGATTTTTTTATTTTTTAATGTCATTTAAATTTCTTAAATGTTTACTCATTACAATTATTCATTTAATACTCTTGTCTTCTTTCCAATGCTGATTATCCTATCATCGCTTCCTATATATAATAACTTTACATCATGAATTTCCTATAATCACGATAAAAATTATAAAAAATTTATTACAGGAATATCATTATAGACCTATACTAATTTACCCATAATACTTTTTCGTAAAAGCTGTTTGCAATTGTGCATTGAATTGGCTTTATTTACTTTCATTTATCTTAGTTTTTTGTTACTTAATTTAGTTTTCAGAGTTATTTTTAGTACTACATATTATATAATTCATAATATAATAGAAAGTACTCTTTGCTTTAAAAAATCAAATGCTATAAATTCAGACAGTATTTTTTCTGCTGGTCAAACTGGAAATTTTGAGAGAAAATGTGAAAACGAAGTGAAAACTCGATGTAAAACAAAAAGACAAATGGGCACAAACGTTTCCACTCGGTTAGTCCAGCTCTGCAAATTCATTCTTTCGTTGCAAACGAGATGTGAATGGACTATTGCGAAAGTCGTCTCGCGGGTATTAAATGGATTGAAACTACCGCCATCATACGAACGTTTCTCTAAGCATGGTCTCAACACCAGTTCAGGCTTTACATTCAGGTATTAAACAGGGTTTGGATCTCAACTAAAACACTTTTTATTTGCAAATTCAACATCAATTATTGGATATTGTTCTAATGTTCTTCAAAAAATAAACTATATAATTATAGCCATCGCAAAAAATTCGCTTATTCACTTTAAACGAGTTTCTTTTCCAATTATTGCTGATATAACTCATATTTTCATTGTAAGAAACCATTCATAAAGACGGAAAATTAAAAAAAAAATTTCAAACTCTTTTACGCATCTTCAGTTCAATATGTGATACTTTAAATTTCTCAAATTTCGAGTCGAAATAAATGGCATTTTCAACAAAGTAGTTGTATTTTCAACCGAAAACTTATTTTCTACCTGAAGAGATGAATTTTCAGCCTAAAACAAGGCATTTTTAATGACGACAAAATTTATTTCTAATCAAATAATTACAGTAAGAACCAATTAGTTAAACTTTCAAGGAAAAAATAATAATTTTTAACAGAATAGTATAACTTTTAACAAATAGTTCAATTTTAAAGCCAAACATATTTTTTGGAATAAACTTGTATTTGTAACATAAAAATCTGAATTCTAAGCCAGAAAAGTTTATTATTAACCGATAAAAACAAAGAAGTTCAGTCCTCAACCAAACTGATGTATTTCCATTCAATGAAGATGAATTTTAAACCGAGTAGTTAAATTTTCAACTAAAATATATTTTTTTTAACAGAAAATGGAATCAAAAAATTTTCAGTTTGAATAATTCATTGTGGAAAAAAATGGAATTATCAACCAGTGGAATAAAAACAAAGAAGATTATTTTTAACCAATTAATTAAATCCTCAACAAAAAGGACGAAGTTTTAACAAAAGAAATGAATTTTATTAAAATCAACTTATGGAGGATAAATTTCCAACCAGAAATGGAATAAATACATTTTCAGGTAAAAAAAAATTAAGTCTTAAAAAAACACGAATTTTTAACAAACAAGTAAAATTGTCAACCAAAAAGAAAAATTAAGAAATCTAATTTTAACAAAGTCAGAATTTTTCACCAAGAAGGTTAATGTTCTCCCAAAAAAGACGAATTTTTAACAAAATACATCATGTTTCAACAGAACTGTTAAATTTTGATGCTAAATTAATAATTTATCTACAAAACAGTCCAATTTTCTACCAGAAATTATAATTTTTCAATAAAATGTTTATTATCTACCAAATAGTAAAATTTTTTAAAAATTGTTTAATTTTTCGCGAAAAACTACAAATTTTTAATTAAAAAAACAAAACAATATTTTTCAGCATTAGTTTAATTTTTGAGAAAATGGTTGAATTTTCATATTAAAAAAGTTACAAATCATCAACAAAAAAAAAGAATTTAAAAAAATAGTACAACTTCTAAACAAGCATTTGAGTGATTGATAAAAAAGATCATTTTTTAACCGAATAATTAAATTTTCAATAAAATCATTTATTTTTAATTTAACAGTAGATTTTTTAACCAAACGAGATGAATTCCGAATCAAAAATATAATAGTAGAGTTGTCAACCAAAAATTTAAAAAATTGTTTTATCGGTTCTACAGATTCCGTTCAATTTAGGAAAAAAGGGGAAAGTTTTTGAAACAGAGAAAAACAGAAGGATTTTCAAACAGGAGCAACAATGGTGATGGTCGAAAGATTGTAAAAAGTGGGAATAAGTGGGACAGCGCACTAAGCGTACTAAATGTTATATCTAAGTTCGTAGCGGTACCTCCCCCCCCCCCCACAACTACCTGTAGTAAACCTCAGCTTTTGGCGCAATCCCCTTCCCCTCAAAGTGGTAACGCAGTTTACCGTTTCCTTAGAGAAAACTCTCGGTTTATTTTTCAGGAAAGTGACAGGATACAATTTTTTAAACAGATTTTACTGATAAGCTTATATGATTTGAGCACATTGCATATGATTTTCAGAAGTTTCTCTCATTAACGTGAAGACATCGGTTAGTGACACTGTTAGTTATCAAGAGTACCGAAAAAACTATATTCTAATATTAATAGTGTCATATTCTTACAAGCATATTCTTAGTAATATACTTAATGAAGCATGCACACTTTAAGAATACCTTCCAACCAAAGGGAAAAATATGGCTAAAATAAGAAAATGAGTGGGGAAAGAAGAAATGCGCAAAGGAAAATGCGCCCTGCTCTGTTCGATCATTTCTTTTAATATTTCGTGCCACATACAAAAAAATAAATGTAATATTTACTTATCAAGAAATAAGAGGGCTGTCCCAAAAGTATCCGACCTACCTCGATCTCTCGGCGCTTGATTTATTCTTCGTCATCCGGGGGGTGAAATCCTTCAAAGTAGTCTCCATTTGATTGAACAAGACGCTCATATAGATGTCTCCACTTATTAAAGCACTCTTGAAAGTCAGACTTCGGAATCGCCTTTAGTGCATTCGTCGCATTACTTTCAACAGCCCCTTTATCATCGAATCTAAGTTCCTTAAGCGGCATTTTCAATCGAGGAAACAGCCAAAAGTTGCAGGGAGCTATATCGGGACTGTATGGAGGCTGACGGAGCTGCGCAACACTGTGTTTCAATGAACACAATCTTTTCAAAACTTCAACGTAGTACTCTTTGTTGATTGCCTGGCCTGTAGGAGCATATTCGTGATGCAAAACGCCCTCATAATCGAAAGAAATCAACATTGACTTGATGTTGCTTCGACTTTGACGGGTTTTTTTCGGGCGAGGCTCGATAGAAGCTTCCACTGCGAAGATAGTTGTTTTGTTTCAGGATCATAACCGTAAACCCATGTTTCATCACCAGTAATAAGCTTTTTAAGAAAGTTTTCATCATTATTGATCATTTCCAGATTGTTCTGAGCAATTCTAATCGAAGGTTTTTTTGTTGGTGTGCGAGCAGTTTCGGGAATTGCGACGAACGCAAAAAAGTCGACGTAAACAAATACACGCTGGACGGGAACTAAGTCGTTTTATCGGTATCTCGGGCTACTGTCGAGAAGATTAGAAGTTGCTGGTGACGTTCGCACCCTCCAGAGGTCGCCTGTATCTCTCCGCGCGAAGACGTGAACGTAGGTCGGATACTTTTGGGACAGACTTCGTACAGAGGGTTTCTTGTAATCGCAAAGGTATAAACTGCTCTTAAAGAGCAGGTAAACTAAAGCTCTATTCCCTAGTATTACATACTGAAGGATATGTAAAATCTACTGAACCGAGATGAAAATAGTGGCGGAGTAGACAATACCGAAGGATCGGTACATGCAAATGGTTGATTTTTGTTTCTGATGAAGTAAATGAGTGTATAGAGTACAATAGCTATTTCATAATATTATTTAAATGGAAAGATTGTATACTGTCATGAAAATTTAACTGGGTGAATACTTGGAATAGTAAGTAATATTATATGAGGGGCCGAAAATGTTGTCAACCGATTACAAGATCAAATTCTATCAGGAAATTTTTTACTAGAATATTTACAAAAATGCCTTCTTTAATGTATTGGCGTATTACTTCTAGAGAAGAGTCCATACCGTATCAAATAGAGGATGTTATTATTTGATATACGCGTATGGCTATGCTCCCGGATATCCTAGCCTCTAAGCGAATCACTGAAGCGTGACTCTAGCAACTCACTTTTCAAAGCTTTTTGCAATAAGAATGACCATCATATTTGGAGACATGTTAACTACTAGTGGTGAGAAAATTTGAGGCCTCTAGCTTTGACGTTGAAAAAGTAAGTTAAGAAAAAATATCTTTAAAAAATTGTAGTTTACAGATCTGAACATCTGAAGAAAAGTAAGGAAATTTGAAAGCTTTTAAAAACAGTAAACTTTGAAGCATATTTTTTTTATTAAAAAAATAATAGGAATTTTTTTTCATCATGGCGGTACTCTAAACATTTCTGATAAGATTGCCTTCGAAAAATTGGTAAAATATAAATAACTGAACTATCTTCAGTTCTAATGAAGATAAAGAAGTGACTTAAATTGGAGGTGGTTAGTTGAACTATCTGTGACAATTTACAATTTGAAGGAAGTATGTGCTTCTTGTTGTCTTTGTGCAAATCGAGATATTTCAAGTCAGTTTTTTTATATGGGAAATCAAGTGCCAGAAACCAGAGTGGTACTGTTTTTTCAGATTATCACTCTCGCTCTGTCCTCACTCTAGCCTTCGAACCCTTTCCCTGTGGTGACGAAAAGCGAGGACAATCCCCTGAAAAAACGGCACTACGCTGGGCTTGGGCACTTGTTTTCCTATATAAAAAATTGACTTTAAATATCGCAATTGACACGAAGACAACAAGAAGCACATACTTCCATCAAATTGTAAATTGTTACAGATAGTTACTTTTTGGCTCATTAACGTACAACATTTGCACCTTCAAAATGATCCCCCTTTCATTCATCTAACATTTTTTCTTTACTTACTTTTTCAAGACCAAAGCCAGGGGACTCGAATCTTCTCGCTGATAGTAAGTAATCTGTCCCCTTACGAATTCTTGAACCTTAAATTTCTTACTCATAGTGAATCATTACACAAACCTATGCTCTTCGGGCACCTTTTCACGGACGCAGAAATTCGCTCACTGCAATGTACGCCTTATTTTGTACAATAAATACTTGTATGCAATTCAATATTGAAGCATGCTACCTTTACTAAGCCTTCATTTAAATTTGTATTTCAATTTAATTTTGCAATAAATAACAAACTGAATCCTGATTGCATGTCACTGATCGCATGATAACTGATCGCATGACACTAACTGGTGTCTTCACTTCATAACCAGAAAACACTAGTAAATTTTATGTGAATGACGCAATTTTTCTGTATACATACAACTCTAAAATCAGACAATTATTTTTCGCATTAACAGAATGTGACTCGATATACGTCTTACATAATGCAAAACATTATTTTAATATCTAAAAAACATCAATAATACATTTGTAAGGTACTTTCAGATGAGCTATTCATCAAGGTAGAATTATATTAAATTACACTCAACTCCCGATATAAGACTAGTTCCTAGATTAGATTGCCTTAATACCAAATCGGAAGAATCTAAACGTAAGCAGACAAGGCTATGTAAATAATTCCTGTTGGATTAGGACGCATGATGCAACGTGTTGCAACTAAAGCGCTGAGATTGCGGGCCTTGAGCTTTTTTCACGTTTGACTGAGTATATCCTGTCTTTCGGCCCCGCGGCTTCTGTTATCCCCAAATTGCGGAGGCCCAAAAATTCTAGGAATATCCCGAACCGGAGCGTGTTTTATCAAGAGTTGAGTGTATTTGAATTTAATTCAAATTTTCTATAAGAATGGATGTTACGCAGTCATATAAGTTACTTTCAGTCCTTTTTCCATTCAATTTGCGGTTATCTGCACATTTTCTTAAATCTAATTTACGCTAGGATCCGTATTTTTGGTTCAAATCTTTAAAAATAAAATTGAAAAGACACAATTAAATTATTGTACAAATGACGTAAGCTATGAAAAAAGAAAGATAAAGAAGCTGTTCACCGAGCAGAAAACTAAAAATTTATTATCAATCATTTTTTATGAAACTTGTAATTTTTGTTTTATAAAATTATTTTTTTGGACAATAGACACAATCTATGGAAGAAATGGATACATAGAAAGTAAGCAAATTACATTTATCAAAAAACGACAAGAACTGCTATAAAATGTTTTAAAACGAAATGGCTTTATAACAGGATGCACATTGTTATGAATGAGATACATCAATAAATGTAACATTCATTCAATACAATAGTTTTGAACCTGAAGCAGAACAGTTTACATTTTCGAAATAATCGAGTGCGAAGTACCAGATGCGTGGCGAGAATTTGTTCGTTAAAGCCGAAGATGCTTTAACAAAATATAAATCACAATCACCAAATTACTGTTATACTCTGTACACCGATAGAACGCAATCGGCCGCGCAGTGTTTTTTAAGGAAGGCGTCAAAACAGTTTTTTCTTCGGCGTACAGCCAATCGCTGTTGTAGGGAAACACAATTTTTTGAAATAGACTGACTGAAATGCTTTATGAAATTTTTTATAACCTTAGTTACGGCCAACACGCGCGCCCTAGGCTAGGCGTGCTCAAACTTGCAAGTCGCGCGCGACGAGAATGTGCACGTGTATAGCGGGCAGATTTTTCTTAATTCACTTTAACGACTTTAAAATTCAATTTGAATCCTTATGGATTTCACCAAATTCTTATTCATTTAATTCTATGTACGCTAATTCATCTAAATTCAATTGTATTCGCTTAGATTTAGAACATTTTTGTCTATTTAATTGAATAATTAATTCGTATTTAATTCACTGTCATTTTGCTGCATTCGATGAATATGTTTTTATTTTTAATATTTGGTTTAGCTCAACCAAATTCTTATGAATTTCATAAAAGTATTCCAAATTTCCTACAATTTTTCTAAATGCACACCAATTTGACTGAAATCAAAAAAAAAAATTAAAATGTTTTTGAACTAGTTTTAATCCTTTTGAATTATTATGTATTTATGATGAATTCGTTAAAGTTCGTCTAAAAATCTTATAAATTTCACAGAAATCTTTCGCATTATTTTTAATTTAAAGGGACATTAGTTAAATTCTTAATGTAAAGTATTCATTTTTAGTCACTTTTTGGGTTTGAAATTAGTCTCTTTTGGTCACCTGAATCAGTTTTAAAGGCTTAAAATTTTCAAGAATGTCAAGTTGTGTAATTTTTTTTACCGAAAACGGGTATTTAAAAAAACATCAATATTTCCAGTTTTAAACCATATAAGGTAATTCACGCGGATGAAACATGTAATAAAAATCTTAAATACAAAATTATTATATTTCAAAGAGTTCATAGATGTTTACAGGGAATTTTTGTTTGAAAAATAATGAAATTTACAAGTTTAAACCAATTTTGGATCGTTTTAATGTTTTTTTCATAAACTAAAATTCTAAACCATCATTATATACCTAATTTTTTTATAATTTTAAGGTACATTTGTGTTGTATGTAGAAACTGGTATTTTCGAACAAAAAACCTAATTTGAACAAGACGGAGAATATTTTAACAATTTTGCATTATGTTAGTGTTTTTGGTCGAAAATTTGTATTTTAAATACAAAAAATTACATGTTATAAAATGTTTCACAACTTTTCAGCAGTTGTCTTTTTGGCGTTTTACGCCAAAAGTGGGTATTTTAAGTAAGAATCATCTTATTTTTCAGATCATTATACTCCTTCAAATTATCCTTCAATCAATAAATTACTTACGTTTGAAATGGTTGACATTTTATACCACAAATTGGTATTTTTTAACAAAAATATTATTTTAAAACTGATTTACAATTTGTAACTATAGAAACTGTAGGCGACATTTTAAATACTCAAAATATCATTCAAAATTGAAATATCCTGCTCATAATGGGTTTGGTGGGGGGAGGGGGGGTATATACTTTTTGAATTATGTAGTCTATTACGATTATTTCTAAGAATTGTTCAGCTAAAAAATGGATAAAATTATCAAAAGTTTTCAAATTAGAATTATCAAGGTTGTAGGGGTCTTAAAACGTTTTTAACGGATTTTTAAAAATTTATTTCTATTGCTTGAACAAATTTCGTGGAATTGTCAAATGAACGACGGACGGAAATATAAAAATAAGAATGAAAGAACAGACAACAGTGTAACTTGACACTTTCGAGCTTTCGTATTTTGTCTAAAATTCAGTATGTCACGGACGCTCGATACGTACAGCCATATAGGTGGATTCTCTACTATTTAAAGTTTATCAAAGTTTTTACCACAAAAATTAAGACTGTAGGATGGAAATCTAGGAAATTCAAGCATTTGCATCAAAGATAAGTCAATTTGATGATTCACTATCAAATATTATGGCAGAAAATTAAATTGCAATTCAATTAACTATAGGTAATATTTTAAATACTCAAAATATCATTGAAAATTGAAATATGCTGTTTGTAATGGGTTTGGTCAGGGAAGGAGCTATTATTTTTTCATTATGTATTCTATAACGATTATCTTTATATTTTAAAATGTATACATATATGTATACATATATACGGTCGGCTACTATAAGATGATCTCACATGAACTACCATCTAATAAAACGCTGCGGAAGACTGGTGACCTTTTCAGTATAAAAACATCTATCCAAAACGACTCTTCTAATTCACCCCCCCCCCCCAACCCTTCCTTATTAACTAAAGTTTGGAGAGACGGACGTTATAACTACAATCTCCACCATATGATGAATTTCTACTTAACTTGGACATGATTTCGACTCGCAAAATAAACTTATTGCATAAAGATGGTAGTTGGGCGTACTATATAATCTAAACAATGAATAATACTAATAATAAAATAGCCTCCCAACGGACTGAAACTTTAATTAACGAAAGGCATGCACTTGGAAAATGTAAAGGTCAAGTTTCAGGCGACGAATGAAAACTGGGTGTTTTGGAATGCTAGGTGGGTGAATGATCTCAACTTAAAAGAATTACGAGAAACTATGCACTTAAGGAAACTAGATATTTTATGTATGCCTGAAACAAAGAAAAAGCGATGCGGAAGTAGGGACATAGAAACCGTATTGTTGAAGGGCAAATTTGAAATGTGGTCCGGAGTAGATAGTGAAACACATCGTAGTCAAGGAGTAGGTCTTATTATGAATGAAAGTAGGAATCAGAAGATTATTTATCATTGCATGTTACGCGCCAGTTGATAGTGATCCCAGATAAGTAAAAGACGCTTCTGGGACACTATAAATTACACGATAAAAAACGGAGATAAAATAGTTAACCTATGCTTAGAAAGGATTCTGTTTATTACAAATACTTAGTTTAGGCATAAAATGATCCACATGTACACCTGTTCTAAAGGAAATAGCCACAGAATAATTGACTTTGTTTCTGCGGATGAAAGACTAAGAGAACTATACAAAGATACAAGGGTCATGAGGGGTTCTGAATGCAATGCTGATCATAACGTTCTGATCTCCAAAATTAACTGAGGTCGGGGATTGAGAAAAAAAAACAAGAAAACAAAACAAACGCGAATCAAAATTGAGAACCTATAGAAACTAGGTGTGCGAATAGATTTCTAAAATAAGATAATCGGAAGCATTAAGAAGGCAACTTGGGAGGCGCTTA
Organism: Druon quercuslanigerum; assembly: GCA_010014905.2. Taxonomy (NCBI): domain Eukaryota; kingdom Metazoa; phylum Arthropoda; class Insecta; order Hymenoptera; family Cynipidae; genus Druon; species Druon quercuslanigerum. The sequence continues at coordinate 7,592 of JAAAKG020159064.1, read as the reverse complement.
CACAAAATAAAGATATAGAGGGCGCATGGACTAACTTCCGGGATACCATTGGTTAATGTGAGATCGAAGTGTGTGGTACTGCGGTTGTAGGAAGAATATCTGGTGATGCATGGTAAAATAATGAAATTAAGGCTGCCCAAAAAGCAAAGAAACAATTGTACAAGAGAACTTTGAACATGGCAGGTCTTAGCGATAAGGAAAGAAATAGACGTATAAATGATTACAGATACGAAAATAGGATTCTCAAACGACTAATTAAAGAAAAGAAAGGTAAAATTAGAGCAGAAGAAAATAAGAAAATACAAAACGACTTTCAAGGATGCAAGCAACTGCTTTATAAAGCAATGAAGGGAAATAAAAGTACAGAATTTGCCAACATGAGAAATAGTAATGGGGAAATGCAATAAGAAGCAAGCAGGATTATAGGCACTTTCAGAGACCATTTTAGCGGAGAAACCGGAGATGAAGCTACAGGAAACCAGAACTGCGATGTAGAACACAATGCATTAGAAGTCAATTGAGAAAGTCTGTACCACTGAGGTTAGGGATATAATCAAGAACTTGAAAAACGGCAAGGCTTCCGGGGTAGACAGCATTCACGCTGAAAGGCTTAAACTCGGTAGAGAATACATACCACACACACTGTGCGAATTGATAAATTCATGCATCGAAATAGGGGAAGTCCCAGATAATTGTAAAAGAGTGATTTTCGTACCAATATACAAAAGGAAAGAAGATAAATGCGACTGTAATAATTATAGAGGGATGAGTTTATTAAGTACCGTAAGAGAGTATCGTTTGAGAGTGGGAAAAAAATTTGCTGTGCATTTGTTGACCTGAAAGAGTACGAAGTAAATGGATAGCTTCTACAAGCTATAAGAGCAATATGTACGGGTAGCAAAGCGAGTGTAAAGGTATGCGGGAAATTGAGTGACTGGTTCGATACTATGCAAGGCGTTAGACAAGGATGCGTTATGTCTTCATGGCTATTTATGGAAAAGTATTTAAGAATGGCTCGTTCGAAGATGATAAGGTTGTTATAGCAGTGTCAATCGAAGACTTGCAAAAAATGTTGAATAAACTGAATGCAAGCATAAAGAGCATGGCCCTCAAAATTAACGTTAATAAAACAACTATGGTGTTTGAAGGAAAGAGTGAGAAAACAAAATGTAACATGGTATTAAATGATGAGAGAATTGAACAGTGAATTGAACAGAACTGGCAGCGAGACATGGACCCATCAAGAAAACAATAAGAGTAAAATTAACGCGATTGACATGAGATTCTTCCGCATAATATGCGGGAAAACTCGGACTAGTTTTCACATTGGAAAGAAATCGGTTAAGCTGGTTCCAGCATGTTGAGAGAATGAAGGATAAAAGACTAACGAAACAAGTGTATCAAGGTAAAGTAAATGGCAGGGTGCCTAGTTAGAAGGTACATAAGAAGCCATAGAAACACGAAAGCCTGCATGAAAAAATGCATGGACATTAAGGAAGCTAGAGAAGTATGCCGGCACAGAACACTATGACGAAAAGTAGTTAATATGAATAGTTTTATTAAGTGAATGACGCCTGAAACAAAAAACCTTGGATACTAATGGACCCAAGTGGGGAACCTCACATGACGACTTTGTGAGGATCTTCACTTGGGGTGATTGCTAGAGAGATTTATCAGCAAGCTGCGTCGGAGCAGTGTTGCCAAATGAACATGTTATTTAAATAAATAACACGAGCACTCTAGATTAATCTAAAAGTTTTATAAACCCTTCCCCAAACTACTCCCTTCCCGTGAGTCACGTCTACCCCAAAAAGGAAACGGCTTAATGTTGTAGTAATAATAATTATTATTCGTTGTTATCAGGTTTTATTTATTGTTTTTGTTTGCGTTTTATGCCGAAAGTAAGTACTTTTAAATAAAAATTATTGGATTTCATAAAAGGTTTATAATCTGAGACAATTTCTTAAATTATGTTAGTTTTTTTCATTAAAAATTGTTTTTTTCTTTAAAAAATTATTATATTTTCAACCTATCATTATTCTTCAGATTAGCATTCAGACATTAAATTAGGAATTTCTAATTTTTTTGGCGTTTCATATCTGAAATCTTTAATTTGAATAAAAGATAATTAGATTTCAAAGAAGATAGAATTTTTAAAAATAATTGTAGGAAATGCTTGCATTTGTAATCGCAATTTTTTTTCTAGAAATTGGTTATTTTAAACAAAAAAAATATGTTTAAAAGAATATTGATAACTCCTTTAACATTTTGGTTAATTTTATGCTATGTTAAACTTTTTTATCGAATTGCTTTTTTTGATGCAAAATTATTATATCTCATAGAATATTTAAAGTTTTTTTTAGAAATTTTAGGTTATAGTAGTGCTTTTCGTGAACATTTGTATTGTCTAGCAAAAATATAATTTTTGTATTTTCTATACATTGTAGAAAAATATTAAATATTAATACTAATTAATCATTATAAAATTTAACTTTTTAACACGAGTAAAATAAGAGAAAATCTTAAATAATTCAAACTGGAATTCGGCAAAGGTTAAAAATAATTATTTTAACTTAAAAAAATATTATGTTTTATATTTCCGATTATCGATACCTGACAATCAGCATTTATATTTTCTACTTATTTACTTACTTATCTGCTTGCCATTTTTATCAATTCAATTTTTTCTCATTCACCCTTGTTTTAAAGTTCAAAATCAGGCTCAAAAACCTATATTTTTAAAATTGAGTTTGATACAATGATAATTTAGCCATTTCTGTCTTTACGAAATTAAAAATTAGTTTAAAAAAGTAACTCTGTAATAATCCAGGACGCTTTTATTATAAAAAATCAAACGAGGAATAGAACTGAAAAATCACAAGGCCATTGTGAATTTACAGAAGTATTACACTGTCCTTTATTCTCTACTTTATTCTGTCTTCCAGCATATTCCTTGGAGATCGGGATCTTATTACTCTCCGATTCAGAATAATTAAAATGTTACATTGAAACTCTTAGATAGGGCGCCCCACTATAGTCGTTCCGAGAATTTACTCCGCGCCGCAGGTAGGTGTAACAAGACCTGCGCTGGGTGCGCGGTGTGTACGAAAGTCAGTCAGGCACGGCCACAAAGATCGTCGGCCACCGCACAACGATCAATTATGAAACCACCATCGATAAACGCACGATCATTACGCCACCCTCGCCATCAGCACGACTAACAGTCTAGAGCGCACTCTGAAAAATAAATGATATCTGATTCTCAAGCACTACTTGATTTTGCACTACACTATTAGATTTCATGCGCTCGCAATGTTCTTCTACCGAGGCTTCAATTACCAAAATTATTGTCCTTTTTTTATTTTCGAACTATGAAATATTAAGTTTTTTGATGATTTTAATTTTGTATTTTCACTAAAAAAGTCTTTCTTTTCTAGTTATATTTAAAATTGAAAAGGATTTTCATTTATTAGAATGTGACTTTTATCTTGTCGTTTATTTTATTTGTAGTGAGTCTTGATTTTTATAAATTTTCGCCTCTAAAAATATGTTTTAAAAATGTTTCAAAATTTTCTTTTTACCAGCAGTCCTCAATGTGTACAAAATTAGAATTTTGTTGACGGTAAGCTCGATAATAAAGTTTTATATTGATCTATATAATCCATAAATCATTCTTGTAATATTAACTGTTTGCTTGCAACGAAATTTATACAGTTCTGCTACTAAAATGCAAGGTACAAGAAGTATTATGAAAACAAATATGCATTGTTCGATCGTAAAGCGAAAGCAATATTGCAAATTTTCTTCCACTTTCGCTTCGTCACGACGTCGTCGTTTAATTTACCACAGATGACGACGGTTTCTGTACAATATCTATAACTTTACGATGCTTCTTATCCAGATACACTGGATACTAAAATTCGAATTTAATATCATATACCCTACCGGTAAGGTCTTATGCTCTGCCATTTTTCATCCGAACTTTACATTTTTCATTCGTGGCTGATCCTCTTCTTTAGTTTTACTCTTTCTTTATCCTATTTTTATTTTAAACTTTCTTGCGATTCTGGCTCCATAGATATCGGTAGTACAGCAATTCCATGTCAAATCATCTGAAGAATGTCAACTATTTTTCAGAATTTTCATGAAAGTTCTGGCATCAGTTTTCTTGGGTCTTAAAAAAATCCAAAATATTCTTTGAAAATTATAAAAAATGTAGGAGAAAATAAGAATTGAAAACTTTAGGTCGCAGGTTTAAAATAATATTTTTTTAACAAGAAAAAATTTAAAAAACTTCATGGATTTTCAAAAACTAATTTTGAAACTAAATTTCTAAAACAACTGAGTTTTTATTTACTTTATTTTGTATGCAGATAGCTCACAGTGTCCTCTACACGCCCTGTAAATATCATACTGGGATCTCCCTTAGTTTTCAAGAAATAATTTGTCGATCTCTAACTTTTGGGTTCTTTTACCGATCTCAAAATTTCGATTCTTGGTCAACCAAAAACTTCTATTTTTCGTCTATTTTTTACATTGTTTTTCACATTGGGTGCATCGTTTTGACGCAAGTTTTGAATTATATCTCGAAAACGAAGGAAGATCCCTTTTTGATATTTAAAGGGCTTGAAGAGGACATTATAATGTTTCTATATAAAAAATTAAGAAAATAAAAAGCATTTTTTTCAGAAATTTAATATCTCCTAAATTTTTTTTATTTTTTCAAAAATTATAGTAGGTTTTTTCAACTCTTTGAACATTGAATACTAGAATTTTTATCAAAATTACTAACAATACGTGAAATTCTTCAGATGATTTGACATGGAATTGCTCACATCCAACTTGGTCGCCATGAAAATAGATACGTTTCATCTTTGTGTCTCGTGAAATAACTTTCCTCTAGAAGGGTCACAGTATGAAAAGGGTATCTCTGGTTTCCCAGGGGATGTTCAACTTTTCATTTACTGTAAAAATTTGAAACAAGGAATATTTAAAATCATATATCCTATCTAAAAAAAAGAGTGACACGAAATTATCAAAAATCTCGCAATGATTATTCTTTTCTACATAATCGGATACATACTGTGTGAATATGGAATTTAATTATAAAAAATTATTTATAGAAGAAAAAATGTTATTTGTAAATTATTTTTTAATTCTAAAGGCATCTCTTATGTTCTTAACTTTTTGAAGAAATGATTAACAACTGACAAAAGGATTGTATATTCATAACTCCTTTATTATTTTATTTCTGAATGTTTCTAAATATTATTGAAAAAAGAAAAAATGTTAATTGTAAATAATTTTTAATGTGAGGAAATAATTCTCTCCTTAATATTTTATCAACACAATACAATTTGTAAGCTTTTCCACATTTTCAAAGAGTAAAGAAAAGTAAAATTATGGCCAGAAAGTTAGAATATTCACATTTTCTTTGGCAGAAAATTTATATTCTTAGTTAGAAATTCATCTTTTTGTTTGAAGATTAAAGTATTTTGTTAAATTTTTTTTATGAAACCGACTATTTTTTATTTGAAATTGAAATCTTTTGGGATTAAAATATCAGTTACTAAGTTGATCGTTTGAATTCATGTCTTTAGTTAAAAACGCAACTACTTAATTAAAAGTTAAACTACGTTAGAAAAAAATTATTTTTTCTAATCCTTTTCCACGTTTAAATAAAATCGTTTATACTATCTAATAATTTATTTAAAAAATTATACATGGTTTATCTTAATGGTGTCCACTTCAAATTAGTATTTAAAAAAAAGTAATATAAAATACTAAAGTTTCGAAGACTTAAAATTGATGAAAATTCTAGGTTGTGTTAACGCTTTACGTCGATAATTGGCATTTTTAGCATAATTTATTAGATTTTAAATAGAACTATTTTTAAAAATATTAACTATATCGGTTTTATTAGCGCTTTTACAGTAAATTTCCATTTTTAAACAAAAATCATTAGATTTTGAAAATTTCTAACTTTTTAAGAATTTAATCAGAAAGGTGTTTATATGTCTGTACTCTTTTCTGTTCACCATATCCCGAAAAGTAAATGAGATCATGAGACTTTGACGAATTGTAACTCTTACTGATATCCAGATCTAATAGAGTTAGGAGCTAGAACGGTCATTTACATATATTTTTTTTAATCCAGAAAAAATTTTCAAATACTCAAAATACAATATTATTTATATATTATATAAAATACGCTGGCGTATTTGTTTGCGTCTTCGAGACGCATCGATCGACCTATTGCTAAAACGTGTATGACTCACCAGAACCGCTTTATGAAGTTTCAAAAAATTTTTTATCTTGTTTATGCAAGAAAAACTTTTCTGTAGCGTTTCATTCCATCAATGTTTGACGAGAAACATAAAAAATAAGAAAAAGTCTCGTTCAATTGTCAAAATTATTGTCTTTTTTTGACACTTGTCAAGTAACTTGTTTGTATTATTCTGCTTATGATAAATGAAAGTAAATGTGTTTGACTTATTGAGAATATATATTTTTCTCAGCGTAACCAATATTTGATATCCAAAACATCAAAATTAAAAGTCGATCTGACACGATAAAAACAAAAGATTCACCGAGTAGGACATATCCAAAAAACTTTTGGGAGACGAGTGAAGTTGAACGAGGTAACCAATTTTCTCGTCTCGAATGCAATACTACTTTTCTGATATTGAAAATACTACAGTGCTATATCTTGGGTGTTCCTTTCCGTCTTCGAGAAGCAACGACCTACCTATTATCAAATCTTTTATGACCTACCAGTACCGATTTACAAATTTTTGATTATGTTATTATTTTTTGCCTGAAAAAATAATGTTTAACAATTAAAAATATAAAAAAAATTTAATTTAGTTTTTAACTGTCGTATATATGAACTTTCAATTTTCTTAAATAACCAACAGTTTAAAATGTAACCACTGCAAATTTAGGAATTAAAAAATGATGAACATTTAAAATACTATTTGTACTAATTGTGATTAATTTATATATTCTATGTTTTAACTCAGAATTAGAGTAACAAAATATATGATACTACTTTTAATTTGCATATTAGTATATTCTAGAAAAGAATCCCTGCCACTCATTTCCCGGGTATTTCAATTTCATGATCAGGTAGACACTGTGGAGGGTAAAAGAATAATATTTAAAATCGCAAACAGTCCCGTGCCTAATCGTTTGATTTAAATTTAGATGTCACGTGCAAGGGAAATATGTTTAAAAATATCTGCCCTTTTCGTGGGCACATTCTCATCGATTAGCTTCGCGCTCGATTAGGTATTCATCTCGCGCTTCGCGCTCGATGATATGTTTATCTCGCGCTTCGAGCTCGATAATGTATTCACCTCGTGCGACGCGCTCGGACACATTTGCATCACGCTTTACGCTCCGTTCTTCTAGATTTTCGCACTTCGCGTGCTCGCTATTACGCGCTTCGCGGGCTAATACACGGAGAAAAATGGATGTTTAAATGTAGATGTTCAAAGGGTAAGATTTTCCCATCTAACATCCAGATATTCATGCCAAATATCTACTATCTTTTTGAGATGTTAGGCGTAAAAATATTTGTATGTTAAACT
>JAAAKG020159043.1:0-29659 GCA_010014905.2 Druon quercuslanigerum | reverse complement strand
AAAAATTTCCAGAGGTACCGTCTCAGGGATCGAACCCCGGACCTCTGAGGTGAAGTCCGAGCATCTAACCACTGAGCCACCGAGGCTCTCTCTCTTAGGCTACTGTAAAACGGGTATATAAGGAACTAAAAAATTACTTAAAATACTAAAAATACTACTGAAATAATGGAACGAAAGGTTACTGGAAATAAGATGTGCTTGTATTTTCGTGTTTCTCATAATTAAAAGGAAGGCTACTGGAAAAGGGGTAAGGGGGTCTTAGGCTACTGGAGCACGGATATATAAGGAAATAAAAGCTTACTGAAAAAGAAATATAGTTTTATTTTTACTTTTCGCACAGTGAAAAAAAAATCCTACTGGAAAAGGGATATGAGTATATTGGCCACTGGAAAAAAGGTAGCTCTCTGTTTTAACTCAGCCCTACCGTTTTCGTATGACTAAAAATAAGATATAGTTGTATTTCTTCTTCTTAAATAATGAAAAGAAAGGTTACTGGAAATGGGATGTGTTCTGTTTTCGTCTTTCGCCTAATTAAAATAAAGGCTACTAGAAAAGGGGTAAGGGGGTCTTAGGCTACTGTAAAACGGGTATATAAGGAACTAAAATATTACTTAAAAAGAAATATAGTTGTATTTTTACTTTCCGCACAGTGAAAAGAAAGGCTACTCACAATGAAAAGAAAGGCTACTGGAAAAGGGATACAAGTATATTGGCCACTGGAAAGGAGGTAGGTCTCTGTTTCAATTCAGGTCTACCGTTTTTTCATGACTAAAAATGAGATATAGGTGTATTTCTTCTTCTTAAATAATGAAAATAAGGTTACTAGAAATGGGATGTGTTTGTATTCTCGTGTTTCGCGTAATTAAAATGAAGGCTACTGGAAAAGGGGTAAGTGGATCTTAGGCTACTGGAAAACGGGTATATAAGGAACTAAAAGCTTACTGAAAAAGAAATATAGTTGTATTTTCAATTTTCATACAGTGAGTCCCAGAAATTCAAGAAAAGTCAGAATATAAGAAATTGGACGATTTCAGAGAATCAAATGAATTCAAGTCATGAAGAGAATTCCGCGAGTTTAGCGAATTCCGTGGATTTTAAAACAGCGTAAGAAATTTAGACAATTCAGGGAATTTTAAGGAATCCAAATTATTTATAGAATTTAGATGAATTCACATATATTAGGGATTTCAAAGGAATTCCCAAGATTTCATGAAGATTAAAATAATTCCTAAAGTGTTTTATTTTTATAAATAAATAATAGGTCCGTTTTTTACTATAGAAATATAATTGTGTTTTTTCTTTTCTCACAATGAAAATAAAGGCTACTGGAAAAGGGATACGAGTATATTGGGCTACAGGAAAGAAGGTAGGTTTCTGTTTCAACTCAGCCCTACCGTTTTTGTATGACTAAAAATGAGATATAGTTGTATTTATTTTTCTTAAATAATGAAAAAAAGGTTACTGGAAATGGGATGTGTTGTATTTTCGTATTTCGCCTAATTACAATGAAGGCCACTGGAAAAGGGTTAAGGGGGTCTTAGGCTACTGAAAAACGGGTATATAAGGAACTAAAAAATTACTTGAAAAGAAATATAGTAGTATTTTTAGTTTCCGCACAGTGAAAAGAAAGGCTACTGGAAAAGGGATACGAGTATATTGGGCTACTGGAAAGGAGGTAGGTCTCTGTTTGAACTCAGGCCTACCGTTTTTTCATGACTAAAAATGAGATATAGTTGTATTTATTCTTCTTAAATAATGAAAAAAAGGTTACTGGAAATGGGATGTGTTTGTATTTTCAGTTTTCCCATAATGAAAAGAAAAGCGACTGGAAAAGAGTTAAGAGATTTTTTTCTGGCATTTATATTGCAATTTTTGTTTATTTTTTATGATTATTAAATAATTTACCGAGATGTCCAATAACCAGTTTTTCGATATTTTAAAATCACTTAAAATCTTTGAATTAATTATAGAGCTTCTAATAAAACCCTAAGTCTTCCGAAATACTTTTAAATTCCAAAACCTTTTTAAATCCTGAAATTCCTTCAATCCCTTAAGTAATCTGATTTATCTTAAAGTTCCTAGATTCTTCTGAAATTTCTTCGAATTCTTTGCACCATTTTGAGTCCCGGAATTCCAAGAAAAGTCAGAATATAAGAAATTGGACGATTTCAGAGAATCAAATGAATTGAAGTGAAGGAGAGAATTCCGCCAGTTTAGCGAATTCCGTGGATTCAGAGAATTTAGGGAATTTATAGGAATTCAAATTATTTAGAAAATTTAGATGAATTCACATATATTAGGGATTTTAAAGAAATTTATAAGATTTAAAGAGGATTAAAATACTTCCTAAAGTGTGTTATTTTTATTAATAAATAATAGGTCCGTTTTTTACTCTATAGGTATTTTTAAAAAAAGTTTAAAGTTTTTATTAGAAATTGGAAACACATATTGAGTTAGAAAAATTAATACTCAAAGAAAAAGAAATGAGTTTTTAACAAAAAATTCCAATATTGGATCAGAAATGCAACCCAGAAGATAATTTTTGAACCGTGTAAATTAATTTTAAAAAGTGGAAAACATAGAGTTTCAACTAAAATTATAAATACTTAAAAAAAAGAATTTTTAACAAAATTGTTGAATGCTCAACCTCGCAGTCAAAGCAAAATTTGATTTCTTAAAGAGGAAGATTCATTTTCTAACAATGGAATAGTTAAATTGAAAAAAGAGATTTGTTGAACTATTTTCTGAGCATTTCTTTGTTTTTTTGAAAAACCATTATATAAATTAAAAACGTAACAATTCCATTTTTAGTTCAAAAGCGATGATTTTAATTGAAAATTGATCTTTTTTAGTAGAAAATTAAACATTTCTGAAGAAAATTAAACTTTTACGTTGAAAATTCATTCTCTTTATTTAAAGATACAACTGTTTTGTTGTTAATTAACATTTTTTTGTTTACATATTAGCTATTAAATGTTTTGCTAGAAACCTATCATTTTTTCTTCTAGTGAAACAACTTTGAAAAAAAAATTTTGGTTGAAGAAATATTACCTCAGTTGAAAATTTATATTTTCAGATCAAAAACTGAACTTCTTTGTAGAAAATTGTTTATTTTCTCTTTGTTTTTAGAGAGGCTCAATATCTTATTATAAAATAAAACATTTGTTAAAGGAATTCATATTCTTGGTTAATAAATCAACTCTGTGCTTAAAACTAAAATTAGTTTTCTGAAATTTCAACTGTTTTGTAGATAATTCTGCCTCTTGGTAGATCATTAATTTTCTTCGCAGAAAATGCATGTTTTGGATGAAAAATTTATCTATGTGGGTAAAATGTCATATTCATAAGGTGAAAATTCCACTTTTGTGTTGTCCTCTTGGAATGAAAATTTAACTTTTTTTCAAATTATAATTTTTCTTTGGACATTAAGAAAATTTTTTCATTTGAACATTTATTTAATATAAGATGAAAAATAAATTATTTGGTAAAAAATTTCTGTCAATATTTTATTAAAAACATATCGTTTTGATTTGTAAATATAATATTTTTTGGCTGAAAAATTGATTTTTTGGTTGAGGAATCTACTATTTGGTTACAAATTTGTTATCTTCGGTTGGTTTTAATTGATCAAAGTTTTTCTGATTAAAAATGAATTTTTTAAACTGAAGATATAATAATTCTATTTTTGGTTTCAAATACATCTTTTTTATTTAAAAAAAGTATTTGGTCTGAAATTCATCTTTATTGATTTAAGATTCATTTATTCGCTTGTGAATGTAACTGTTTCGTTAAAAATAAATTTTTGTGGCTGTTAAAAATTCGTCTTTTTGGGTTGAAAATTCAAAGATTTTTTTTTATTGAAAATGATCTATTTCTCCAGTTTTCAGAGAATTTTGGGTAACGTTGCTTTTTGGGGATTTGGGGAGGAGATAGAAAAAACTATGATTATTGTTAAGTATAAAAGTGAACAAAATTATTAAAAATTATTAAAGAACTAAATATTCACTAAATTAGATAACATTCAAGTTTTAGTGAATTTGTTTCGTTTTGTTTTAGATTGTTGAAATTATTTAAACAAGTAATACATTTATGGCCAAAACAGGTGATATTTGACATGTGAATTAAAAAACGAAACGGAAAGTATTATTTTCTCTCACCAGGAATAAAATCTTACAGTAAAGAAACCTCCATGAGATTTAATATTTTCTGCGCAATATTTAATGAACAGTACTAACTTTGTCTAATTATTGCGAAATTAACTTCGAATGAATTTATCATGTTTTCTTGATTGCCGCTCAAATAACGTAATGTCAAACATTCGTCGAAACAATTATGTAAATTTTTATTATTTCATCAAGATATTTAAACATTTTAACCTTCTATTTCATAACTTAAACAAGTGAAGACTATTACTGATAGTCTGCTCCGCACAATCGTGGTTTTCTTCATTTTAAAGGCAAGTCTAATATAATAGTATAATTAATATTTATTAAAATATACATGTCCTCAAAAATTCTTACTTCTTTGAAAACTTCTAGTTCGAACTGTTAATTTCTAAATTGTTCAAAAATCCAAATTTTCTTGAGTGGGCAATAAAAGGAATTGAAAAATATTAAAAATTTGTAAACGATTCTACATCAGGTTCTATAATTTATTGATAAAAAGAAATTTTCTATTTTAAAGACTTGGAAAGTTTTTTGTACACGTATGTTTGGTTTAGGTTTAAAATTTCTTATTCTATATAAATATTCACATATCTTCTTCATAAAAAATTGAGTGATTTTATTTTATAATTTCGAGTTGCATATCAAATTATAATTTACTTTCCAATAACATTATTTCACATGTCAATAACCAAATTATTCTTATTTTTAATGTTTTTACTGATTTATATAAAAAACTATAATATAGTTATTTTGATTCTCATATCATTCCTACATTTTCAGCTAGTGATATTGAAAATATAAAACTTAAAATATAACAAATTTTGCTTGCTTTCTTAATTCTACGCAAGATAGGATAGGATATGATAGGACAGCGTAAGGTAGGGTAAGATAGGGTAGGTTAGGACAGGGCAGCATAGGGTTGGATGAAATAGTATATGATAGGGTAGCATAGGATATAATAGGATAGGATACAGTTAGTTAGGACATGAGGATAGAATAGGATAGGATATGATAGGACAGAACATTATAGGATAGAAAAGGATAGGGTGTAATAAAATAGGGTAGGATATATTACGATAGGATAGACTATATTAGGATAGGATAGGATAGGATCGGATATGATAGGACATGATAGGATATGATAGGAAATGATAGGATATTATGTATTACAAATGACAACTTTTCTTCTACAATTATCAATTATTGATGTTTTTTTCTTAATTAAAAGTCTAAAGTATTTTATGCGTCTGGGAAAGCGCAAACCGCTACACAGTGGAAAAAATTACTTCTTTGGTTCAAAATAAAGTACAACCCACAAAGATTGGCTGATCTGAATAAAAAAACTTGAAAAAATTCTGAGAAGATTTCTAAGGGTTTTTTTGAGACTGATTTTTAAAATAGACTTTTAATTTTTTACAAATAAACAAATATAACGAAAAAAATGTAAATTGTTTTTCTATTTTCACGTTCCCCGTACTCCGTTATAACATGAAAATGGATGACATCGCCTATGTTTCATAGAGTAAGATTATTTAAAGATATTCCAATATTATATAACACACACGAAATTTTTTATGAACAAATTGTTTGTTAAAAGGGTTTTTATCGATTCTTCTTATTCTTACGTTTTTCAAAGTTATATTGCAAGAAGTTTTTATAAAATCAATTTAATAATAAAAAAATTTTTCTTCATATAATTATTGTTAATATTATAAACAAAATTAATAAACGAAGTCATTAATCAGCCATTTTTCTACCGAAAAATTACTTTTTTCAATTTAATTATTTTAAAGTAGAAACTTGACAATAATTTTGGAAAAATTCTTAATTTTTTGATTAATCTCATCATTTTTGTGAACAAATTTAATAAACTAATGCATTATTAGGGCATCTTTTGGCAGAAAAAAATCGTTTTATTTAATTTCGGTTCTTTCAGTTGGGAACTCATTGACAAATTCAGCAACATGCATAAATATTTGATACATTTAATGATTTTTTAAAACAAATTTAATAAACCAGAGCATAGATGAGTCATATCTCGAAAGAAAAATTCGTTTTGTCGATGTCAGACTTTTTAATTGGGATATTAGTAGTAATTTCAGCAAAAATTAATAATTAGTTGATAAATTTAATGATTTTTTAAATCTAATTTAAGAAAAAAATGCATTACTCGGACATCTGTCGAGGACAAAAAAAGTTTGTATGTCGGTCTTTTCAATTGGAAACTTAATAATAATTTCATTAACACTCATAAACAGTTGATAAATTCTATAATGTTTTAAACAAATTGTATGAGCATATGCATTAGTTGGGCATTTGTCGACGGAAAAGTTCTTGTTTTTCAATGTCAGTAATTTCAGTTTAAGTATCTCATTACTTTCATTATTTTAATAAGGCTTAAGTATCAGGAAAATGCATTATTTTATTAAATTTGTTTAAAAGCGTCATACAATTTATCAATGAATTACATTTAAAAAGAAAGAATTTTTCTGCATAAGATTATTCAAGAAATTATGAAAATTTCTAAAATTGGCATAAATTTACTAGTTAAAAATATGTAATTTTACGGAAAAGCGTAAAAAACATTCCTTTAACAAACAATTTAATTATAAAATTTTTTGTTTTTTATATAATATTTTAATATCTCAAACTAATGTTATTATATCAAACCTACACGATTTCAACAATTTTCATGTTTTTTATGAGCACCGGAAAAGTCAAATAGAAAAGATGGTAATTTTTTTCGTCATATTTTTTTATTTATAAAAAACTTGAAAGCCTAATTTAAATATGAGGCTTGAAAGCTCTCTAAGAAATCTTATATGTTTTTATTTTAGACATTGTTGTCCAAATCGATCAATATTTATGCGGTATACGTTATTTTGTACCAAAAAGGTAATTTTCTTCTACTCTGCGCCACCTTCAGTATACCCACACTGTTAAAAATAATATTAAAGTTATTATACCAATGTATATTAAAATTGATATGTCAAGCATATGAAATCGCTATTAAGAGCGTGTATCTTAAATTTTACATACATTAATGCTAATTACTTACAAGAAAAATCAGGTAATTCCAGTTTTCACAAATTAAAAAAAAGTTTAGCAGTAATTTTTGATTCTGAATAATAAAACAAGATACATTCTTCAAGATGAGCAAAAATGAAATTTAATTTTAAATCTAAAAGATCAATTAAGCGAATAAATAACGGGCCTAATCTACGATCGACTGTAACTACGTTAAATTTCTACCATTCAGAGCGCATTTTGGAAAAAGTTCTACCTGTACGTTGCTCTTTAGTTATAAATAATAATTGAGTCGGCGATTATTACTTCATTTGCAAATATTTGACAAGATTTAAAGAAATGAAAGCACTTTGAGTTTTTACGTACACCGCTTTACCGGCATGTATATTAAATTTAATGCACTTTTATATTAAATTCACTAAGCCAATGTATGCTACATTTCAGTAGCGGCAGTGCATATTTGCTTCACATACATGTGTATTTAACCTCGTACAGATTTTTCTAGCAGTGCATGGTGAGCCGAACATCGACGAGTACACTCACGATTGCGGTCTGCTCCTTACCATTATGCGGTTAAAATATGACATTAAACAATTCATAAATTTAGGAGAAAAGTTCTCATTTGTAATACATCGACTAAAAATGAAGCCCTTGGAAGTGCCTTAAAGGTCTGGTTTGTGTGATTCCTGCTCGAATCCAACTTATAATAATGTGCAAAAACTAAACAGATGTCAATTTTTTCTTCCTAAATTAGGTGCAGGTGGCTTTCCTGAAGTTGAGAAAAACCACATTGGTGTACTATGCACCGTTGTCACTATAACTAACAGAGGATTCAAGGATATAATGAATCTAAGATTGAAGAAAAGAAAAAAAATACCCTACTGGATGAGCCCTACGGCACATAAGCCTAATTTCTGATTCGCTTTTATACAAACGCCATTGAACGAGCAATTTTCATCAAAACACGATACTCTAATTTTTCCTCGTATAATGATTCCAATAATCCTGCTAATGTTCCATCTTATGCTGAAGTACGCTTAGAAGATGAACATTTGACAGCTAGCTCTATCCAGCCGCACGAGAAACCACTTTCTGATTATAAATAGCACATAGGTCATGTGTCACCTAACAGATACATTTATAAATGAAACATTTATAAATGTGGTTGTTGGGTGGCACATGGCCCATATGCCATTTATAATCAGAACATGGTTTCTCGTGCGGCTGGAAAGAATTAGCTGTCAAATGTTCGTCTTCTGAAAGTATTTCAGTGTACGTTGAACCATGAGCAGCATTATTAAAATTATGATGTAGGATATATGATGTTATATTATTATAAAATTGTCAAATAGATTACACATATATTAGTGATTGGAATACATCTACACTGTGAAATTTCTTCGACCGTGACTATCATAAATGAAATCAATTGATTTGAGGATTGATTTTGATTAAACGGTCTAATAAAAAATAATACTGGATTCAGTAGTCAAAGAATCATGCTTTAATTTTCAATTTCTTTAAAAAACCAACGCCAATACTATGTAATACACAACCTAAATTTAACAAATGTTAACAAATGTAATAAACTGGCAAAGCATTAAAAAGAAACTGGTGATGAAGAAAGTTGTAAATTTTTGTCATTTACCTGTAGTGATATTAATTCTTTCAAGACATTTCAATTTTTTGTTATTTTATAAGAGAAGACAACGTAATGTTGGAGTGAACCGAAATTAATTATTTTTTTATTATTCAGGTTAAAAATGTACAAAACTATGATTTGATAAGTGTTCTTTAAAACATTAAAATTGAAACCTTAAATTTAAAAGGCACTAGTATAGTAATTTAATAGATTGTTCTTAAAAATAACGAAAAAAGGTCCATTATCCCATATTGTTCAAAATTCAGTAATGGAAGATATAGAAAAAAGGGTTCTTGATCATTTAATTTTTACTCCTATTCTTTATAAAAGGTATTTGCATGATATATTAGCAATCGTTCCTACGGAACATTAAACTAAATTCACCATTAAAAAAGAAGTTAATAATTCCATTGCTTGTTTGGATTTATTAATTATTAAAAATGCAGAAGGCAATTTAACACCAAATTATTTTACAAAATGCTTTGATCAGGATATTATTTTAAATGCAATTCTCATAATTTTTTTTAATTGGTGTATTTAATACCGTAAAGAAAATTTAGATCAAATAAAAATTAATCTTAAAAAGAACAATCACCCACTTTACTGATTAAATAAAATCATTAAATATAGAATCCATCAAATTTATAATAATTCGTCTAAAAATAAAAAATTTCATGAAAATTACAATACAATTTCCATGTGTTTAAATTTTCTTTTTTTAAATGAAGATAACGGTAATAAAGAAAACGTACCTTGTATAGTACGTCTGATTAATTGTGAATGTTGCTGCAAAATGTATATTGGTGATTTAAATGATGAAATTAAATTTTTTTTTTAAATATCAAAATGAAAAATACAAAAAATTTAGCTCGAGAAAACAATACTTACAAAATAAGAATCTATGAGTAAATTTTCATAAATAAATAAATTAAAAATTTCATTAATCTAAAAACTGTAATGTTAAACATACTTGAAAATCTTGAACAAAAATTTTAATGTAAAATTAATGGGGAGACAATGTTTCAAGTTCTAAATAAATAGAATTGTTTATGAAAATGCACTATATTGTTATGAAAAATAACAACCCGAGTTATGTTATACTATTTTTCAATGCTTGTGGGTAAATGTGTATTTTCAGTACAAGAATAATTTTTTATATCAAAAACTTCTTTTACAGTACGTGATTGAAAAAAATTATTTTTGCGATGACCAAATTTTGAAAAATCATATCTCGAGATTTTCGAGTGTCTCACTTATAACAAGAAAATCACAAAAATATCAATAAAAGATTAACTTTTTTTAAATTTTGTGTCGATTTGTGACATTTTTTTGAAATTCTTAAATGCATTAAAAGTAGTGACTTTTTTTATTAAGTAATGCATCTAAATACATAAATCATTCTTTTCCCCTATTCCCTGTTTTCTCCGTTTAAAAAAAAAATCTTTTTGATCTTTTGATGTGTGAAAAATCAAGTATATTCTTTGATTAGTATTCATCTCTTTTGGTTACAAATTTTAATGTTTTTTTTTTAAATTTTGAACTTTTCTCTTCAAAATTTGTTTCTTTTTTATTTGAAAACTAATTTTTTAACAACAAATTTGAGTACACAATTTTTTACTTAAAGTGAATCATCTTTACCTAAAAATAATTATTTTGACCAAAATACTTAAATTTTAAATTAAAATATTTTTTTCAAAACTCATTCTATTGGTTTAAGGAAGATCTCTTTAGTATAAAATGTAACTATTTAAAAAAATTATTTCTTTTTTGGGCTGGAAAACCGATTATTTAAATTGTAGATTCACTTTTTTTCGATTATAATTCTACTGCTCGGTAGAAAATTCACTTTTTGGTAGAAAATTCATATTTTTTTTATAGAAAATTTAACTTTTTGAGAAAAATTCACTTTTTTGGGTTATGAAATCTATTATTTTGGTAGGTAATTCAATTGTCTAGATGAAAATGAACTTTTTTCAGAAAAACCTTAAGAAGGAAATTTAATTTTTTGTTTGTATATATTGAAACTTTTGGTTGGAAACTAATTTAACAATATTTTATTTTTCGTTGAAATTGCTGGGGTTTTCGTGAAAAATTTAACTATTTTTTTGCAAATTAATGTATATTGTTGCTATTTTTTAACTTTAAACGGCGAAAATGGCGGTCAATTTATTTTTTGATCTTACAAAGTTTACCTTAACAATTTATATGTTAAATTCTAATGTTTGTTCTATTAAAAATAAAAAGTTCTTCAATTTCAGCAGCTTTGACATTAAAACATTTAAAATCCATTTTCATTTGAAATTTTTTAATAGTAGAAAATTAACTTTTTGGTCAAAAATTCATACTGTTTTAGGTTGAAAAATCTATTACTTTGGTAGGTAATTCAACTAATTAGATGAAAATTATCTTTTTTCAGAAAACCATATGTTCAGGTAGAAAATTAAAATTTTTTTTCTCTATAAAATTTATCGTATTTATTTAAAAATTCAGCTTCTTTGAAGAAAATTTAATTTTTTGTTTGAAGAAAGCACATCTGTTTAGTTTAATTTCAATCAGTTTTGTTTAAGGATTCAAATATTTGGTTAAAGATTCATCGATTTTATTTAAATTAAACCATTTTAGATTTAAAGTATTGTTTCGGTTGAAATATCAGGCATTATATTTTTTATTAAAAATAAATCGTTTTTGATTAAAAATTTAACTATTTGGTTAAAAATAATACTTCTTTGTTAAAAACTCATTATTTTTGTTGAAGTATTAACTACTTGCTTGAAGTTTGAACTACATTGATAAAAATTTATTTCCATGTTTAAAAAATCAACTATTTCGTAAAAATTTTTTTTTTATGAAAACTAATTCATTAATATTCGATTTTTCGTTAAAAGTTGTGAGTTTTTAGTGAAAAATTTAACTATTTTTCACAAATTAATTTTTATTCTTGCTATTTGTCAACTTTAAACGGCGAAAATGATTTGGAAAGATTTATGATCGATTTTAATTTCAATTTTTAAAATTTTAATCGCTTAGAACTAAAAATTACTTTAATTCAAAAGATTTCAATTTTAAATACTTTCAATCAAAAATAATACAATTTCAGCTTCCTTGAATGTTAAATGATGCCATTTTCAAATTTTTAATACGAAAATCGTTTATTTTTATAGTTTTGAAATTGTTCGGTTTCGATTTTTACATTTCAAGCATTTAAAATTTTAAATTATTCAATTTTTATGATTTTGCTTAGAAATTATATAAATTTAATTTTTTCGACTCCGCCTGAAATACTGTTCTTCTTTCAAATTTGATCTAATCTTAACCTGTTTTATTTGGTTAAAAAATAGTATATTATAGATTTTTTTCAAAATTAAGAAAACTCTTTACTTCGTTTAAGAATGAAACTGTAGTGACTAAATTTAACATTCAAAAGTTGTATGCAAAGGGCTGTTTAACATACATACGTTTCTTGTAAATGATAGTCGTAAACCCTGCATTTCTCAAACTCTATGCAAATATTCTGAGAGGTAAATACCAGAAGAGGGTACTCAGCTTTTAAAAAAATTTTATGATTACGACTTGAACGCCATTAAAATGTTATTGTTCCGCTAATTCTATTTTTAATTAAATGCTGGGTAAATCATCAAACAAGTCATAAAATAAAGTCGTAAACCAGAAATCAGTTTTGCAACGAAAATCCAATATTTTCCTCTCATTAATAATTCCATCCCTTCATAATTCTGTCCGTGAAATGTCAATATATACCTCTTCATAACCAAATTTAATGTAAATTACAATTCATAATTTGCAAATATTGGGAAAATAATAAATCTTTTATGTGTCGTTAATTTCATAATGAGTAATTCAAACAGTAATTAAACTCGTTCCTGTAATAAACTTATGCGCCATATTTTATTTGAATAATATACTTCATAATGGATGAGTGCGACAAGTAGCGAGGGAATGGTTAGTGCAGGGGGAAAATTAGGAGAGGAAAAAAAGGAAAAGGTAAGAGGGGAATGAAGAATTAGAAAGGCGTGAAAGTAGAAAATAATTATGATAAAAAAGAAGATACCAGGAAGTGCTTGAGGTGTAGATAACATACAAACAGGGAAGGGGGGTAAGGATAAGGTATAAAAAAGGAATTAAATTGGTAAAAATGGGAGGAATTATAGAAAAAAGAAGAAAAAGTTTGGGAAAAGATTTAGGTAAAGATTCTCAAAACCGTAAAAGGAAAAGAGAATAAAAAAATGAAACAAAAAGAAAGAGTAATTTACCCTCGTCAAACAGGATCAACTACTTGCTCTTAGACTTGTGTGTGATCCACTAAACAACTATCTCCACTGAACGGAATTAGAACATGGAGTTTCATAACGAAATATTCGCAGCACCAATACATTAAGTGCTAATTAAATTTCGATACTTTGGCAATTCCATGATTTTACGATCGCTGTTAGAATTAACTACAATAAAATTTTTAGTATAAGCTCGTTCATTTATTATGAAATAGAGTTCAGTTTTGATATATTAGTGATTCATTATATAAGTATAACTAACATTTTTTTTAAATTAAATTTTTCTTAGAAAAAAGTTCTCCTCCTTTCGCTCCGCTGGGAATCGAACCACAGAACTTCCGATTGCCGGTCGGGTGCCTTTCAATTCAGCTGCAAGAGGGAGATCATTAGAGAATAACAAAATTTCCTAAGGGCATGTGATACTTCGTCGTGTGGTGAATCGAGTTCAGTCCCCACGGCTTTTTTCCGCAAAAATTAAAATTTTTAAAAATTGAATTCGAAGATATTATTAAATATTACAACTGACGTCCTTGCACTCGTTTTTTAGGGATGATAACGAACAAAATTATTGTGTTAAATAAAAATGTTATGCATGTGCACTATTTTGGGGTTAGGATCGTTTTCAATCTCTCTGTAATTCCGATAATGTAGGTCTCTGTCGTACCAATGATGACAATAGCACCAAAGATATTATAAACGTAGATGCTCTCACCGTACTACGAAGTCAAATGCTGGTTTTGTCATTTCTTCGTAAAATATGACAGCTAGACAGTAGAAAGATTTTTGATATTAGAAAAGTTTAACATGTATCACACAATTTTTTCAAATCTAAAGCTTGAGTCCGGTTTTCTGTACATAGTCTTTTTCAAAAATTGTAAAAAAAGTTTTCTCGAAAAATCGAATTTTTTAATTAAAAATTTTCGAGATAAATCAGTGCTGAAAAAATTGGTCTTTGATAAACACGCTTTGTCAATGGAAATAATCAAATATTTATACCAGAAGAGAAAAACTTTTCTAATGCTTAAATTTTTTAGAAATTATTGTTTAAATCCAAAGTAAAAATATTTGAAAAATATGTATTTATAAATTGTTAATTAAAATATTAAAAAGAAACTTTTAGATAAATTATTGCTTATTTGAATTCTGCAAAATTTGTTTAGAAAATGTTATTAGGTTAAATGAAAATTTAAGGAGAAATTTTTTTCCGTTGGAAAAACTTGTTTTTACATTAATTTGTCTATATTTGCATTTTATTATTGGGGAATTTTTAGCATCGGTAATATTATACACTTTTCGGTCATTTTATTAGTTTTGGAATTTTATTATTCGGAACAGGGTGAGTTTTACAAAATCGGGAATTTTATTTTTCCAGACATTTCATCCTATCCCTATAGAAGTAAAAAAAACTGTCATTATAATTGCGACAGCAAGATCTTTTTGGTTTTTTCCTACAACATTAATTTAAACAAAAATTTATATAAAAATGTTCGAAATCAGAAGTTATAAAGATAATCTCAATTAAACATGTTTAAATTCGCTATACATCCAATTTTTATTCTTAAGTCTTTGCCACTTTTTCCTGATGCATTTCAATCACTTGCGAATGGGGGCAAATTTAATAGGAATATGTCTTAGAAAATAAGTGAATAAAATCCGAAAAAATTGCATAGACTTTCTGTGACTATGTAAAAACAGGTAAACTTCCGAAAAGTTAAAAAATAGTTTAAAAGCTAATCATACTCTTTTATGATAGCAACACAATTTATGAAACACTATTTAAACGTTAAAAATTCGAAAATACACAATTTCCCATGCTCATTGCAATTCAGCGAGTTACTTTATTACTTTTTATTTGCTTATTTTGAAATTCGATCCTCTGCAACGCATTTTAAATGCAATGTTTTCAGCTGAATACAGATTGAAGTATACAAATTTAATTGGTTTTAAACATAAATTAATTAGAATATTTTATTTATTTTTCAGAATTGTAATTTCTAACTTTTGAAATTGAATAATTGCAGGTCAAATATGAAAAAGTGGCCTAATTAAAAATTTATAGCGGTTCTGTCATATATATTCAACCTATAAAACCTTTTGCCCTTTTTTAAGCTTTTTAAAACACTTTTGAAAACTTTGCCACTTCTGGTTGTGATTTCTTAATAAAAGAATAAGTGCTGCAGAGCAGCAATTTGAAAAAAAAATTTAAAGTGTTAATAGTTAAGACATTTCAAATTTGTATTTTTCAGTATATAGAATAATTCGAAACTTAAAACTATTTAAATATGTAAAAATTATTAAATTGAAAGTTTTCGCTAATATTAGATTGAAACATTTTAAATTATTTAGCTAGAAATTAAAATCGTATAACTTCAGATGATTTTGAAAGAAGTACTATTAAAAATTAGGAGTTCTTGAAAGAAGTGAAGAAATGTTAAGTTACATAAATAGTTAAGTTACATAAAAAGTTTCATAAATTTCTTAAAATAAAAAATTATCAGCGACATTTGTAGAAGTTCTTTCAAAGAATAAAATGATTTTCCCGGAATTTAGAATAAAAAAATAAATATTTAAAAAAAATGAAAGTTGTTCTAAATTGAGCTAGGCCCGCGACCGGGAAAAATAGGGAAATGAAAGTAAATTTAAAAATTGAACTGTTGTTCAAGTGCTAAAAATTGAACAGTGATTGATTTTACAAGACGACTCTGTGTCTGTTAAAAACTATATAATATAACTATATTATAAACTATATATATTTTTAGATAACAATTTTGTTTGGAAATGTACATTGTATTTGCAAGAGTTAATTTATTTAAAAAATAAAGTCCAACATTCAAAAAATAAAAAATTAATATTTTCCACTTTGTATATTAATCAAAAATCCCATTTTTGAGGCCGTAAGGGAATGATATAACTTAGTGATATCAGTGATATTACGGGAAATTCACCAAAATACTACACATGAATAATAATTTTTGTGCGAGTTATGAATGTAAGAAAAATAAATTATATTTTCTTTTTCATATTACATAAGTACCAATCTATGGTATTAATTTGGTTTTGTTAGATGCAACAAAATTTCTTTTGTATTAATCACCAAGTTCGATTTAAAAATTTTCAATACAAAAGGAATTAAACTTAAAAATGCTTTTGAAAAAGGATGCTTCTCTCGAACGCTTTAGTAGCTTAACGGAAAACATCCGACCTGCAACCGGATCTTATGTGGTTCGATTCGCAGTAGAGCGAAAGGAGAAGTTTTTTTTTCAGAAAAAAATTTAATTAAAAAAAAAATTAATTCATAGTATTTATTTAAAGAAAAGTCCCTAGGGCTAAATACTCCTCTAAGGAAGAGGATAATACAAGGTCAGTGATCCGTGATATACTTAATCAATCTTATAACTAAATGTATAAAGTAACCAAAATAAATAAATAGAGTATACCTCAGAATTCGTAACAGAAAAATTAGTAAAAAGATAAACTTTCTACAAAATAGTTTAATCCCTGATAAAAAAAAAGATTTTTTTTCCACCAAATAGTTCAATTTTAAGCCCAAAAATATTAATTTGCAATAATCATAAAAATAATATTTGAAAACAATCAGAAGTAAATTGTATTGCATAATTTAATATTTTTTTATTAATAGATAAATACATATAAATACATTTGTTATGGTGAAGGAGTTACGAATATAATCCTCTTTGAATGGTTTCCTTTATTATTAAATAATTATTTACAATTTAAATTTTCTCTTTACAAAATAAATTTTACAAATTAAAATTCCTTATTTTCTAACACCTGTTTTTTTTCAAAATTTATATAAATAAATAAAAAACTTGATCGCTTGATAAAGACTCGTAATAAATAATATCCCGCCTGAGACAAAGGCTGTCGATTTCATGGTCCGTTTGATGACAAGAAGTCAACTTATAAATTTGTTTAAACAATTTTTTATGGAGTTGGTAATAATTTTTTATCAATAAAATATCATTATTATAAAAAATTGATTAAAATCAAAAACCAATGCTGTCAGCTGACAAAGTCTCCTAGTAAACAATTTCCTTTCTATGTCACAATCAATCGATTTATAATCATTACGTTGACAAGTAGTTACATTGTGAATTTGCTTGTTATACACTTGTTTATTAAATAAAAAATCATTTTCAGTTAAAAATTTATTATGAGCGTCGGATTTATCCAAGTAATCTCCAATTGGTTCCCTTACAAAATACAATAATTGCAGGCAAGAAATTGGAAATAATAATCTGTATTTGTTTATCAAATTTATTTAAGCAATACAAAATTGTTTTCATGTTTTAAGAAATGGAGAACTTTTAAGGGGCAATATTTTTAAGTTACGCATTCTAAATCGAATAATAGTATAATTAAAAAAGATGAGAATTCATCAAACTATTTAAAAATTTGTAAAATTCCGGGTCATTTCACGATTTTTAGGTTTTCCGGTAAAGCGGCCATCCTGCATCTTTTTAATTATACCATTATTCAGATTAGAATGCGTAAATCTAACATCTTTTGCCTAAAAAATTTTTCATGTTTATTTTTAAACGTACATTTTTAATTTCCAAATGCAGTCTTGAAGGTGTAAACAATACAATGTTAAAAGCCTATGAAGTAGCAAATTTTGGATTCAGGACATTTTTATTTTATTTTAATTAAACGGTTTCAGTTTGAAAGTCCTTAATAATTAAAAACTGTGAACGTTTGATTTGAAAAATGTTTATTTTTCTAATTAAAATTGAGACTTCGAATTTATAACCACGCCTAAAATTTGCCTAGCCCGTTTAGGCCGCTCGAGTTGGCCCCTGATGACTTGAAAATGAGTTCTGGAAAATTTAACTTTTTTAAAAATCACTTTTCAGAAAATTTCATAAAGCATTCTTTTTATTTCGAAAAAAATGACGTATCTTTTACCATTTCTGTAAAAAATCCAAAAAAACTTAATTTTTCAGACCAGCAAATTTACTAAATATTTTCTCTTCAACTCGCTCCGAAAGACAAAGTTCTTAATATTTTAAGATTTAAATTCAATACACTGCCCTTCAAATTGTTCTAAAGATAATGTGCAATTTAAAATTTATTTAATTTGTTAAATAAAAAAGTTAAAAAAAATTTTTGGCAATCAGTATCAAAATCACGTTAGAAAATTTTCAAACGGAAATAAGAATGCTTAGTAGGATATTATTAAGTTTTCTCAAAAGTTTTACCCTAATTGAATTATTCGATAAAAAAATAGGAGCATTTTAATAGCATTGATCGTGTGCGTGACAGGTGACAATTTCGAAGTCTCGACCTGCTCGACCAGAGTCGTTTATTTATTTGTTTAAACTATCAAGTTCAAATTTGAACATCAAACCACAAGAATTTCTTTTTGTCAGGGCAAAACCATTAAATATTCACATCTTAAATTATATATACGTATTTCCAAGGTGATTACAAACATTTAGAAAAGTATATCTCACAACACAAATTTCAAAACAAAATAATAATTCTTTTAACAAAAAAATTAATTTTCCACTAAAAGAGATGATTTTTTAACTAAAATTAAGAATTTTTAACAAAAAAGTTTATTGTCAACCAAAAAGTTTATTTATCTACCAGTAACTTATTTTTCTCTTAAAAATTTTTTAGAACTTCATTTTACTGATTTTTATTTAAACTAAACTTGTTAGTAATTATACTACTAATGAGATAAAAACTGTTTAGAACATATTAAATACTTGTTGTAAAAACATAATGAATAGAGTTTGTGGACAATCTTATAAAGAACATAATAAACCGATACAGTATTATAGAGATTAAATAAACATTACAGCTAATTTCTAAAGATATAATAAAAAGGAAAACTTAGATTAACTATTTCAAAACAAATAATTACGTCTTAAACTATCCTTTTTACAGTAAATTTATATTTCGTTTCAGAAATTTGTGAGACTTAGCAATGTGGGTTCTTTCGGAGCGAGTTAAAGTGAAAATATTTTGTAAATTTTCTGGTCTGAAAAATGAAGTTTTTTTTTATTTCTTACAGAAGCAGTAAAAGATACAACTTTTTTTTTGAAAGGAAAAACATGCACCATGAAAGTTTCTACAAAGTTTTAAAAAGTTACATTTTCGAAAACTGATTTTCAAGTCATCAGGGGCCAACTCGAGCGGCCTGAAGCGGCTAGTCAAATTTTATGCGTGGTTATAGAATCCGAAGTCTCAATTGTTAAACTTTGATGTATAAATAACAATTAAAAACTTATTATTTGTGAAAAAAGTAATTTTAAGATGTAATTAGAAGTTTTTAAAACATTTAAAATTAATTTTAGGTTTGAAATGATTTAAAATAATTTAAGCAAAGTGTGTGTCCCGACAAAATTCGGCTATTCGTATCGAAATTTCGGTGCAAATAGCCAAAGCCTAATGCAAAACACAGTTTATATTTTTGCAGACTTCAAACAAAAAAGTTGGAAGCTATTTAAGAATTGTAAAAGGCTTCAAAACAATAGTAAATTATGTTAAGATTCGCAAGAAAATTAAAAATAACTTTTCATTTAGGAAAATTATTTTAAGAGAGTATTTAAAAAGGTCTTCAACGATTTATAAAATTACTAAATAAGTATCTGGAAGCTTTTGAGGAATGAATAAACTTCAATATGTTCAATTTATTTAAAGACGTATTCCAAATCATTGGAATACTTGTACTCAAAAACTTTCCATATCTTATATTGATGGTATCTAATTTTTGTCTGTCAAAGAGAAATGACACACTCCTGGAATCGTGAGAGTCCATAGATTCCCAAAATGATTTTGAGTCATTAACTACAATAGGCCCCGCACCCCGACAGACTCGACGACTAAGCGCGCCGAGAGAGGTGTGAACGTTAAGGGTACCACTAGAATGGCAAGGATGGCAGGTAGCTCGCGCTCCTTTGGTCATCGCAAATGTTAACCCTTAAATTTCATTATTTACTTTTATTCATTATATTAATTTTATTTTATTTATTTAATAAATAATTAAATCATTGAGTGATATGGAAAAATGACATACTTCAGACCATGGGAATTGCGATGTTAATTAATCCTTCATGCTAAAGCTTTGACGTTTTAAAAACAAAACGTACTGTAAAGCTGCATCTGCCATTGTAAGCAGACGTGCGACAGTGGAACATACGGCCTTTGCACTAATACAAAAACCTTAGTGTTACAAGAAAGAATTAGGAGGCATAGAGATCTGGTAACGATCAAAATCGCACATTAAAGAGGAGAAAAACGACAACCTCTAGTGATATGCTCAGCATACCTGCCATTTTATTCTTTATTTCCGCCACCATCAGAGGAACTAAAAAGCTTGGTGGACTAGTGCAGCACAAAAGGATGGGTGCCGAATATCAACAGTAGAGGTGAGTACCTATTAGATTACCTTTTAACTTCCGATTGGAGTATATTAAATCGTGGACATACACCAAACTTTGTAGCAGCTAGATGTCAGGAGGTTATTGACACAACTTTTTGCTCTGTATCCACTAACGAAGCATTCGAAAAAAGCATGCATCGCCTTAGACATCCCTATCAAATCAGAGACATATATGTTTTTCGCTGGAACCCAAGAGCGACTGACTGGAATAAGCATAGGGAAGATCTCGGAAAAGCCTTGGCAAGTATACCAAGAAGGATTATATCAATTGATCAGTTAGAGTTTCCTGTAGATATTGTAGATAATTCAATGAATAAATTTTATGAGGATAACTGTCTCCTTCGAATTAGGAAACCAGATAAGGATGCTCCTTGGTGGAATAATGAACTTGAGGTCCTGAAAAAAGAAACCAGAAGACTATTTAATAGAGCCAGGAAAACTGGTAAATGGGAATCGTATAAGGCTAGTCTTATAAAATACACTAAAGAGATACAAGCTAAAAGATTATTATTGAGGGGGCATTATCAGGGCATTCAAAATATACCTGACACGGCTAAACTTCACAGAATCTTAAAGAAAAACCTAGCATATCAATTGAATGCATTAACATTGCCGACAGGAGGCATTACATAATCGGCTAGCAAAATCCTAGTACACCTCATGCAGGTGCACTTTTCTAGTTCCGGATCTGGGTATCGATCGGACAAAAAGCCTGTTAAGCTGAATTCCACAGACGGCCCAGGTCAGAGGGCCAATGGAAATGATTGGGGAATCGGGAGCCGGATTGTCACACAATCAAAAATAAGATGGGTTCTTCGTCGTTTCGACCTTTACAAAGCAGCTGGAGAAGATGGTATTTACTCCTACGACATAAAGGAAAACCAGAGCGATTCTTATATCAAAGCCGGGGAGGGACTCTTAGTATGATTTTCATTTGAAGGAGGAAATCTTACCTGACAGACTTCTTCATACTAGGCAATTGGCCTCGCAGAAAGGTAAATCCACTATCGACGCACTTCATGCATTTACCTCTCGCGTACAAAAAGTGGGGCGAGAAGGAGATATAGCGATAGCAGCAGTTTTGGACATAGAAGGTACCTTCAGCAACACCACTATGAGTTCTAAATTTAATTTTAAGAAAGTACATGGCATAGCTTTCACAGTCAAGATGTGGCTGCATTCTGTGCTATGTGACAGGTTTTCCTAATCTTCGCTCCACGAGAGCAGTGTGATGTCGAATATGAACCAGAGGTGTCCACAGGGAAGAGTTTTGTCAATTCACACTGTGGGCACTTTTCATCGACGATTTGATGAAAAGGTTAAAAAGGTTAGGCTCCTACACACAGAGATATGCAGATGATCTTGTTATTCTGATAACAGAAATACATGAAAGCCCTACAGTCGAGCTCATGCAAAATGCTTATAACATTGTTCAGCGATGGTTTAATGACCATGGCTTATCTGTTAATCCAGGTAAAACTGAACTTTTTGTTTTTACGAGACGCAGGAAACTGTCTGATCTCGTGAATCGTAGTTCTGTGGCAAGAAAGTTGAATTCTCCGCATCAGTTAAGTATTTGGGTGTCATTGTCGATCCGAAGTTGGCATGGAAACTACATTTTGTAGCGATAGTTAAAAAGGCCAGGGCAGACTTCTGGGCTTGCAGAGGTGCAATTGGAAAAACTTAGGGGCTAAAGTGCAAAGTACTATATTGTTTATATACGGCAATCATTAGACCAATTATAACCTATGACTTGATTGATCTTGGTGCCAACAACTAATCTGGTAGGTCCCAGGGAACAGCTGGAGAGTCTGAAAAGGGTCTTTTGCTTGGCAATGACTGGATCGATGAGAACTACTACAACGGAACCGTTGGAGAATATTTTACGTATATCACTGCTGCACCTTTTTATTAGGCAGATAGCTGCAGCGTAAGCTTATAGACTTTCAATTGAAGGGTGGCATAATATGGCCGAATACGTTGTCCTGCATGACTCAGTAAAGAACGTTCTGACAGGTGATGAAATCCTATGCATGCATTCGGATTATGTCCTGAAAGAATACTCATTCAAAGTGGTATTACTAACATGGAAAGATTGGCATGATGAGCAAAGGAAGAAAAACTTATTCACTAAGGGAGGACTCTTCTAGTACACAGTCGGTTTGAGAGATCCCTTAGGATCCGGAGCTGGAATATATGGCATGGAACCCAGTGCTCAGATAGCAATCACACTGGGTAAATTCACTACTGTATTCCAAGCCGAAATCATAGAAATCAAGGCTTGCCTTGAGTAGATTCGTAAGCGGAATTATATAAATCACCAAGTTTGTATATGCTCTAAAAGTCAGGCTGAATTGAGGACCCTCCAGTCAGAGGAGTTTACATGCAGACTAGTCTGGAGCTGCCTTCAAGAGCTTCTCGAAGTGTCTGGTAAAAACGGGGTAAATTAATCTGGGTTCCCGGACATGAGAAAATTGAAGGCAACGAAAGGGCCGATATACTTGCAATAAGTGGGACTGCGAGGATCCTTCATGGACATGAGCCATATTGCGGGATCTCATATGCTTTGGCTAGGCATGGTATCGAAAGGTGGCTTATGATCGAGCATGCGGCGAAACTGGAGGGTGGCTAAGGGTATGATATACTCGAAAAAGTTTATCAAAGTACCATGCTCAGAAAAATCTAAGAAACATCTGAACCTCGAAAGAAAGAAGGTGAAGATAGTGGTAGAAATGCTCACGAGCTATTGCCACTTAATCTCTCGAAAGTGCGGCTTCCGGAAGGAGAGAGCACATCTCTTCTTGTGTGATTGTGATGTGCTGGTGGACCTCAAAGTAAAGCATTTTCGTGATCACTTCTGGGAACCATAGGATTTCGAAGATATCTCCTATTTAGCGATATGCGCATATATGGAGAAAACTGGCCTTCTTAGAGAGGCTTAGATTTTAAAGATTTAAGTAAAATAGGTTGCAATAGCTAACCTTAGTGCCATAGGTTTGAATGACCCTACCCATCTTTAATAGTTATAATAATAATAAGAAGAAGATTTTATTATCAGAGTTATTTTATAATTTATATAAATTTTCTTTTTTTCTTTAAATATATAGGTATTGATACCTTATAAATATTAACTATATATCTTTCGGTTTTTTTAAATTTATTAATTTTTTATAATTTTTAATTAGATTATATATTATTGTCATTTTCTACTTCATAGTAAATAATTTATCAACAGTCTATAAAACAATTTTTTATTTTAATGTTTCGTTTGTAATTATTCCATTTATTTTGGTATAATTTTAGTTAAAAAATTTATTTAGAAATATTAGAACTCTTATTATATTAAACTGATGATACAACATTCTTAGGTGTGTTTATGTTAATGGTCCTTTTTCTCTTTTTCTCAATTGAAAAATGGAGAAAAATGTATTTTTGTTTCCATCTTTCCAATATGTTTCTTCATTTAAAACTTCCTATTGTTTAAAAATGTTTATAATAATCTAATCGATTTGAAAATAACAGAAAATGAAACTGATTTACCTTATTAATGTAATTTGCAGACAACTCTAAGATAAATATTAATCTGGCTTTTATTCTTAATCTCACTTTCAATAAAAAACATACATTTTTTTTTGTTTGTATTTTAATTCATCAGATTATCATTATTACCAATTTTTTACAATGTTTCGCATAGACCAATTGAGAAAATTAGAACTATTGATTTATAATTAATCGACATGATTTGTTAAGGAACTTTTATGTATACGATTCTATCCTGATAAGGAAAACGTTTTGTTTTTAAATCGTCGTAGATTTGGAAAAAAGGATTCATTAACATCGCAATTTCCATAGTCTAAAGTATGTCATTTTTACCATCGCACTTAATGATTTAATCATTTATTATTATGACATTCAGACAAATAACATAGCTTTTACATCTTTGTAATCTTACTAGTTTACTTAACGAGTTTTAAAAGCTTGAAAACTTAAATTTATTCCAGTTTCTTACCTCAAGTTTGATTAAAAAAACCAATAAAATCTATATATCTACTGTCGTATATGATAAGAAAAATATCAAGTTAATCGTATTCTAAAATAAACAATTCTGATTTCATAATACCAGACAATTTCTATATG
Organism: Druon quercuslanigerum; assembly: GCA_010014905.2. Lineage (NCBI taxonomy): Eukaryota > Metazoa > Arthropoda > Insecta > Hymenoptera > Cynipidae > Druon > Druon quercuslanigerum. The sequence goes on along the minus strand of JAAAKG020159043.1, from coordinate 4,990 downwards.
TTTAAAATTCAGAAACCTCTTGACTATCATTTGTACATTTAAGTTTCACAAATATTCAGAGTATTTAAATGATGATTTGATGAATGCTACTAATAGCAATACAATAGAATTCGACTAACAATATTTGAATAAGAAGTGCCATTTAGACAAACCGAACATATCTTCTACGGATTTGCAAATGAAAATGGATAATACTTTTTTGGCACCTGTAGTCTAGGACAATTATTATATGTAAATTTCCAGAAACCAATAATAACTGTTGTTAAACAATATTTTTGCAAAGAAATAAAGCAGAATTTTTTTTAATATGTTTCCGGAAAAATCTGGCTTGGACGTTGACAAAATATTGAATATTGAAAATTATTATCATTTTGAATTACAAGTTAATCGTTATATTTTTAAATAACTTCAAATCATCACATTTTTTAAATTTTATTTCTTTTTTTAATAAATCGATGGACTGGACGATCCAGATTTAGACGTCGTATTTTAAATGTTGTACTCTAAAACACATTAGGATTGGGCGATGGGAGCCTACTGGAGCTTCCTCCACTTCAGTTGTAGTCAATGGGGTGACTATGCCGTTACGCATGTTTATTTTTACTCGTCCTTTAACTCGAGGGCGAAAATGACCTGCATATATTCCAGCAAGGTACTTACTACTCTCTAATATTGCAAAGACGTCGCCAAAAAATGTTGATAGTACAATGTGTTCTTGGGCTGGAATTAGCCCAAAGCGATTCCTTCCTTCGGCTACTAAAAGTGGTTGATCCGCTGGAAAAGTGTATCTTCGAAGTTCGAATGTCAGATTCGGATTTTTCATGGAAGTAAGAAAAATAAATTGAAGTTGGTCCAGCCCATATTGAGATCCGTCTGAAGAGGGAAGACTGGTTGGTAGAGCCATGCACTTGGATGTAGCACGAAAAGGTGAATGGGAAGAAGACCTGGCAAGAGAATGTGCAAAAGCCAACCAGGTACAATTATAAATCTTTAATAATCCTCGTCAAAAGTGATTTTGGGTTTTAGACTACATCGGAACACATACTTTGTATTTTAGTTTTCCATTTTTTGTAATTAAATGCGTTAAATTTTTACATACGTTAGCCCTTAAAATGAAATCTTTCCCGACTGACCAACAAACACAACCTTTAACTTGAAGCAACTTTGTGACAATCGGAGAGCTACAAATTTTGACAGCCTTTTTCCCGATTTTATACTGTTGGTTATCTACTGCTAGAATATGTAATGTAAAAAAATCCTTTATTATTCATAAGCAACAAAGAGAGAACACTTTGTATCAATTAATATTCTTCATAAGACTTCAAGCTTTAATTATAATGTACAAAAATGACCAGAAACGTTTAATTTAGGTAAAAATTATGAATATTGAAGAGGCAAAATTATTTTTTTTTCATGTCAAAAAGGAATTTTTTTCTCTCACCCCTTAATAAATTATAAAATTTCAATAAAAATTCGTCAGAAAGTTTGGGGTCGTTGCAGGAAGATTATACTAATAAAATCATCAATATTTGTTTCTAGTTTATCAGTTAATTAGGATTATCAAATGTGGATCCTCATCTACTGTAGAGTGATCTTCCCTGTATGAATTCGATGTGAATTTTAACAGATAATGGGTAAATTGACAAATATGAAAAAATTGAAAAATAAATTAAAGCCAATGTTCTAATCCACTAATATAATTAGGCATAATTAACTTAACGTATGTTAGAAAAATTGTGAATATTTTAGGAAGACTTTAAAAATAAATATGTAATCCAATAATTGATAAGAATTTAGAGTAAATTTAAATTTGCTGCAAACCAGTTTAAAATGTCGGAAATATTTCACTGATTTCAGTAAAATTTTTAGTAAATTTAGGAGAATGTAAGAGACTTTATTAAAAAATTGGTAATATATTAATTGCACAAGATTTTTAATGTCACAAAATATCCATTAAATAATGTGAAATGATAGTGAATATAATTCAGAAGAATTTTAACAGAATTTAAGTATACTAAAAAACTATGGATAAATTAAATAAATTAAAAACAATTTCTAAGAAATGATTCTGTCCCTCCTGGATGCCAGAAACAGTAAATAAAAAATGATGCTTAATGCAAGCCAAAAAAATTCAATTTTTTCACTCATCACATCAGAATACTGCCTTAATTGACAAAAGATTTTAAGTCTATTGTTTTAAGTAAAATTGGAGTCAATTTCGAAAATTTTAAACAAATTCAATAAAATTCGTGACTTAAAAAGGATTCTGCAAAAGAAAGTGAATAACAGTAACGTTAGTGATTATGTGGTAGCCATAACTACTAATAAAGATAATTGTATATTATATTTCTTGTATATTCACACAACAAGATCAAGTAAAAATGTGATATAACGGTGTCTAGTTTCCTTTAAAAAGTAACTTACCCCTCAGCGTGGTTTACATGGTCAACTCTGTAGCTATATAAGAGTTGGCGGTGGGGGCCTACTGGAACATCCCTGATTTCATTTGATGACAATGTGGTAATAATGCCGCTCTCCATGTTGATTTTTGCCCTTACTTTATTTTCTCTAGAAGGATCATATGTATATATTCCAATAAGAACATGAGTACTCTCCAATATTGCAAAGACGTCACCATCAATAGTTGACATCACAATTTGTTCATTTGTTGGCATAGAAACATAGACTTTTCTTCTGGCGAGTATTTGAATTGGTTTATTTGCAGGAAAAGTGTATTTTCGAAGTTCAAATTGCATGTCCGGATTTTTATAGGAAATAATCCGAATAAAATCAAGTTGATCAAGTCCATATCCATTTCTATCAGCAGAAGGAAGCCTGGTAGGAGGAGCTATATTTCTGGTAGGAGGAGACCGCGACCTTGGACGAAGAGCAGTTTCGTATGGAGGAGAATAGTTGCTCGGAGAATGAGTTCTAGAAGGAGGAAGAGAACTGCCAGGATGAACATTTTTTGCAGAAGAAGAAGATGGACTGCTTTGAGAAGGACCAGAAATAAAGGCATTATTAGGCGACCAATCGGACTGTGAACTTAACTCTGCAAGAAGAAACGGATTATTAAAATCTTTTGTACCACGAATATTTTTACATTATTCATAATAATCTATAAATTAAACTAAATAATATATTTAGTTTGAAGTGAGAAGTTTTTGTTCGATATTTCTTTCATTATAAAGTGACAATTGATTTTATGCTGACACTTCAATCAAAATTTGAAATTCATAAATAATGATGAACCTAATAAATTTACAGTATGCTAATGTAGATAGGAATCATACATTTCGATAAACTCTTTATACTGACTCAAAAGTCTTATTACTGTCAGAACTATTGAAAACCTCTATGTTTGCTGTGTCGGTCATTTTTAGACAGCAAGAATTTAAATCTTGTGAACAGATTGTAAAAATAACTGTGTTTTATTATGTTATGCTACCTTGAATATATGTAAAGTTCTATAGGATTAATTTAAAAACTTTGAAATGTTTAAAGCAAAATTGATAATAAACACATGATATTTTTTAACTAAAGATAACTGAATTTTTACTCAAGGAATATTTCTGATATAAGTAGAGATAAACATAGTTTGACCCCCCCACCCACCAGAAATTCTGGTAATATGTACATAACAGTCATATACTTTTAGCTTTGCAGAAGTTTCCATTTCACGGTTCGAAACATTTTATGATAACTCGACAATTACGTAATATTTATTCTTGTCTTTGGTTCAGGTTTAATGCGTATGATTTTTTCTTGAACCAATAAATAAAAATAAATTTTAGAAACAGGTGATTATATTTGGCAATGAGTCAAACGTCAGATTTCGAATCTATGATTTTAAAGGAAACCTGTTATCTGGCATTTCAGAAATTTTACATGGCAAAAAAATTATTTGGCCGGCCTATGCTGTAGTTACCAAAACGCGATTTTCGAAAATCCGTTTTAAAAACTCGAGGAAATTTAGCCCTAACGTTTGCGTGATATTAACGGCAAATAATCAATGTTCCAGAAAATGCAAAAAAAATTAATTAAAAAAAAAAAAATTTCAGTTGACAGATTTAGACCGCGGACCCTTCAATTATATCTATTCACTTTAATACGCAAGTTCAAAACTTTCTACCAAATTCCAGAATCACAGAAGTTTTTATCTAACTCTATATCCTTCTTGAAAGCTGATATACTTTTAGATAAATATTTTTACATTAAAACTATATTAAATCCTATGTTACAAAGTCTTGAAAATCTCTATCAAATCTTATCCCCAGTAGACATGTAAGAAACTTTTAGTAGAAAACTGCATTATTTCTTAACAGATAGAAGTATATAAAAATATCCTAGATACCTAAGCATACAGTTTGATGAAATTCTTGTTCTGATAATATTTGATAGAAACCTAATGAAAATATACCAATATAAAAGTATAAGATTTCTAGATGCGTGGAATTGGATGGAAAGGTCACCAAATGTGTTAGGTTTATTGTGTACAGTTATAGTATATAGATTATTATTCTGAATTATCTAATGTAAATTATATAAAAGCTAAAAGTGTTTTTAAAATTTATAGATATAGCTAGGCAATGTATTCACCAATAGAATTGAGGATCACCGTCAAAGCAAATGTCAGAGAATAAAAGATCCTCATTTTTTGTGATTACAGCGAAAACTGATCTACAAGTTAATGAGGAAGTGCGTTAACTGAAAAACTGAAGCAAGGTTAAGGGGTGAGCAGAATTGTATCCCCCCCCCCTGTAATGTTGGATATATATGTACATAATAGATATACCTTTCTGAGTGTACGCGAAATGTGTTGTTTGAAATCCCCTCCCGAAATTTTTTCCTGTCTATGGTCTTGGTTAACAATGTATCTAATTTATTTTTTTTTGTTGAATATATATATATATATATATATATATATATATATATATGTGTGTGTGTGTGTGTGTATGTGTATGTGCCTGTGTTTGTGTGTTTGTGTGTT
>JAAAKG020159032.1:0-29662 GCA_010014905.2 Druon quercuslanigerum | reverse complement strand
CCCCTCCCTACCGAGTGAGTCACGCCTACCCCGAAAGGGAAACGGCTTAATGGTGTAATAATAATAATAGTAATAATATTCATTTTAAAAATATTCAATATTTTTACTCAAAAGTGGGGAATTTTTTAATTTTTACTGTTGCAGCTTGAAAGGAGTAATACCTCAACATCTAAAAGAAATAAACTTTGCTTGGACAGGGAAATTTCCACAAAGAATTATAATTTAGACTTCAGGACAGGCATTTTAGTAATGAATATTATTATTTGACTTAAATAAAGATTTTTTAAAATAGGATGGGGTTTTGGAAAATTTTTTGTATAAAATTTTCTCTGCCGAATCAGAACATTTTATTACTATGTTTGGTAATAGAGTTGAGGATCACCGCGAGGGACACAAGTGTAGAAACAATATTTATCTTTTTGCTCTAACTGGAATAGCGATTATTATAATAATGTATAATTTAATAAAAATGTAACTGATGAATATTCAAGTGCTTATTTTGATCATATAATCTTATATTTGTGACCTCTTAGATTTGACGCGTTAAGGAAATTGTTATCAGATATTTGCATTTCATTAGTCGGCTTCATCGAAAATAATGTATTTATGAAATTCGTTACTACTGATATCCCAATCTCTGTCATGTTTTGCGTGTAAAAAAAAATTCCTGCAAAAGATTCTTTATACAGGGAAATTTTTATAGTATTATAATTAAAACTTTTTTTTCAGTAGGAGGGGAAACCTTGCACAGGCACCAATCCTAGCAATCGTCCATCTGAAAAGGCGACACGTCCACTGAGATAGACGATTTTTAGGATGGGCAGTGTCTGATTCCTACTGACTAAAACTTCTTCTTCCGCCAACCCATGTGCTCGGAACCGCTTTTGCATTACTTCAAGGACATGGGGATAAGGCCAGTAAACCGTGCTTCAGGTTCCATTTTATTTCGCCTGTTTGACGTTACCTTTATCTTTGTTCTTCACTTAAGCAAGATGCTCGCATCGTCCTTAGTAGTGCGGTGGGCCATCAAACTCGCCGGTTTTCGGCATCTCTAATAGGGCCTTCGCAACTGGCTGCCATATGGCCGAAGCCTAGGCAGCGGTATCAGCGCGTTCTCTCCTTCTTTTTAACCACGCGACAGGACACCTACCCCACCTTCAGGTGTCCTCATTGCACCAGTTTTGGTGCCATCTCCTCTGTCAGCTTAACAAAGGCCCTCAGATTGCCTCTGAAGGTTCTCTTTGCGATGCTGACCTTTACCTCTCCTACATAGCTATTGTCAAAGTGCTTTTTACTGCCGCTTTGACCTCTTCTGCGTCAGAGGTTGTTTCAGGGTCTAAGACCTCAACCTCCACACGGGGGACGAGCTCGCGCATGCTACCCCCTTGACCTACCGCCTCTTTAATAGCCGCTGAAAGCTCGGCTCTGCCCTTTCCTGCAGGTCCTAGTTTCACAAGTACCTCTCCGTTTCTGGTTTGCCTGACCCCCTTGATTTTGACACCCAGGGTGTTAGGACTTACCTTCTTCTTGAGGTCCTTGAGGACCTCTTCGTAGTTTAATTCCTCGGGCGGCTTAATCAAAACGGTTTGGGGTCGAGATCGCTTCTGCGTTTCCTTCTGCTTCCTGGTGAGGGCAGGTTTATCCTCTCCTTCTTTCTTACTAGGAGTCAAGGTCGCGGGCTCTGCAGACTTTGCGGTCCTCGGCGTTTTACTCGTTCGCTTGGCGCTGCTCGCCTCAATGGGACTCAGACTCTCTCTCTCGCTTCTCATACTGGAGAGTGGAAGTTTCCTCAGTTTCTTCCGTCTGGGTCTCGCTTTGGCTAGTGTTTGCTCTGGCTTTCTCCATCGCTTTTCGGGCACTTTCCTTTGCTCTTTTAGAAGCAAGGCATCCGATATTGTATGGTACGTAGGCCAGGTAATATTAAGCCGTCGTCGGCTCCCTGAAATTTTTTTGCTGTAGAACCATCAAGTTTTGGATCCCGTCCTTGATTGTCAGATCCATATTCTGTCTTCCCCTGCAGAAAAAGTCCATATCCGTTAGGAGTTGAATCATGTCCGCTGCGCACTCAGTTGTCAACGTGAGACTTTTTCTCACTTCGGCCATGTCCTTCTTTCCCTCCGACTTGTGACTCTCGGTAGGCTCCTCAATTACATTCACAGGACCTTCCATCTCCTCACAAATGCTCTGGTTTAGGTTTTTATGTTCTTCAGACTCTATTATTATCCCACGAGTAGCTAGCGAAGTAGAAGCCATCACCGCCGAGCACCGCATGCGGGGTATGGTCTCAATACTCTAGCAGGCGACCTGTTATCCTAGAGACACATTTCCAGACTTGGGGTTCTAAGTGTGTTTGGTCCGCGAGGCCTATTTTATTTCAGTTTCTACCCTTTGTTTCCAGCGATCATTCCCCTATCTGCAACCCGGGGACGCGCCCAGTAGGGGTATCACCTCCTTTCTACCACAGACAACTGTGGTGGTACTTGGAGTAGTAGTATTAGTATTAGTAATATAGTAGTATTTAAGTACTAGTATCAGGAATTGTTTTTTAAGAATTTCCTTTTAGTCAGTTTCGCTAACAGCTATAGAAGGGAATTTAAACATTTTCCTGATGCCAGAATTTTGGGATCTTCTTGAGTACCAATGACAATTTTTCGGTTCATTAAAAAATGAATTTTTAGTAGAGGTGATAGTTTTAACGTCCTTCAACAAACAAGGGCAACAAATTTCCTAATAAAAAATAATCACACGAGAATTTTGAGCTGATAACAACTTTCACAGGTATTTTTAAATGTACCAGATGTTTCTTGTGATTGCTGAATATTACTGTTAGAAAAATGTGAACTGCGTAATCTATCTGTTGTAATTATTCTGAAATATTTTTCATTTTAAAATTTTTTGAATATTTTAGTTGACGGTATCTGTTACGGGATTGTTAAATGTGTTAATGGATCTTTTTTATGTTTATTAAATATTACTGGCATATTTTGATACAATTTGAACCCAGGACTAAACACTGCAGCTCTGTTTGATATCTGGGTATGATAGAATTTTTAACCTCGATGATCCATTAAGAAGTATTTTTTTGGTATTGAGATTTAAAAAATAAATGCTACATTGTTTATATGAAAAACATGTTTGAAGTTCAGAATGCCACAATATGATATGTGATGTATTTGTTTGTATCTTTGAGAAGCATTTATCAACCTTTGGCGGCAAATTTTATGACATAACTGTACCAATTTATAATGTTTAAAAAAATTGTATATTTTGTTTGTCTGAAAAAAACTTTGTCCATATTAGGAATATTACCGTACGGTATCTGATAAGCTTGCCTGCACCTCCGAGAGCTATGGACGAACCTTTAATGATCACGTATGATTTAGAAATACCGATTTTAATCCCCTTTTATTTTAATTGTTTGTTTTTTTAGTTTTATTTTATTAACCTTGTTTTAATATTAGCAATGCAACTGTAATGTATGTGATGTAATTATTCGCGACCTTGAAAATTGTGAATTGACCTGTTCACAAGTTTTCGTTGACCATTTTTTATCAATCAACAAAAACTAAGGATTTTAAAAAAATGTATCGCTTATATGAAAACATTTAAAAAATCTAGATTGTAACGAAACCATAAATTAAAAAGTTGTTCATTGTAATAGGACACATCGAACGACATTTGGATGGCTTATCAAATTTTCTGAAAATAGCATTTTGGGCAAGACAAAAACATAAACTTGAATAATATTAAAAGATTTAAATTTTCATCCTTAACAAACGAATTTCCAATTACACAGTTTAATTTTTACCAAAATAGATTAATCCTAATAAAAAAATCAATTTGAACCTAAGTAATTCAACCTTCGGCTTTCTGGATTGGAAGTGAAACTTTTAAAATTTATAAATTTCATTTAACAAAATTTGTCGCCTAATTTATATCTACAAATTTGTTTAAAAGCACTTTACACCAGCATGCGTATTTTTAGTTTAAATCGTTAAAAATAGCATTGAAAATAAATAAATTAAATTAATGGAAAAACGACGTAATTTGCAACATTATATTTAACAACAAAAGTTTTTGTTTGTGTGAAAGACGCGCAATTTTCAAAAAATACGAATACAAGATGATGAAAATGTTTCAAAGCCAATGCACATCAATTACACCATTAAGCCGTTTCCCTTTCGGGGTAGGCGTGACTCACTCGGTAATTATAATAATATACATTTATTAAACTGATACATTTTTTAAATCAGCTGAGAATAAAAATGAGTTCAAAATAAGAAAAAATATTAAATTAATCATAAAAAAATAAAGTCTGTACATTATCTTTCAATATCTAAATAAACAGTACCAGCGCGAGGTACAGAAATTAATATAATATACATTTCATATAAGAGTTTTGAGCATTGTGTAGAAAAGTTCACATAGTGGGCAAATTGGGGTGCGAACACTGTCCACAATCTTTTGAGTCATATAAATATTCAGATTTATTATTTATAATAAATAATGATTAAAAAATGGCCAAATAGAATATTCCTAATCCTAAAATAAGATTTTTGGGTGAAAAAGTTTCTGTTATGTGTAGTGTGACTAATTAATTATTGTATACATATCATAAAACATATAATATTGTATACAAATAATCACATCATTATTTTTTTATCTGATACTCCAAAATTCTAATTAAGGATCAAGAAATTACTTTGGATGCATTTTCCAATCATTATTTATCATGAATATTAAATTGGAATAACTTTATAATTCAAAATAAGCGCCAAAAGTGATTAATCGGGTTGTCGGCGCGACGCACACCAAGCTTAAAAAGTTCCCAATATTGGGGACATTGAGTGTTAAGCATGTGATACATGATGAGAATGTGTTCGTTAAAGCCGAAGGAGCTTTAACAAAAAAGAAATCACAATCATCAAGTTACAGTTATCGATGCCTTACCCTTTAATATTAAATTGGTGTGAGTATAAATGTGGTGAAATTTACAGACCGAGATCATTGTCGGAGATCAAATGAAATTGAAACGTGTATGTGTTAAAGTTCATGCGTTTTATTCTCAAAATCATGTTTTTTTTTATTTTCACTTTTGATTTACATAACGAGTACTTGAAAACTCGCGATACAAAAACATATAATAAGCATCAAATTAAATTGTACTGTGCCAACAAAAAAAGTTCAAACTAACCGAGGGTTAGACGATGATGATCATCCGACGACGAAGTCCCGTCGGATCCAGGCGCGGAGCAGAGATGTGGAGGAGAGTCGTTTACCTGTGCTATTTTGAAATGCTTTGAGATCGGGGAACGGCTTCCTAATGGAGTTTCTCGAATTTCTTGTGATGTCATTTTTGCAATCGCTCCGCTGTCCATGTTTATTTTTTATCGTTTCTGAAGCTCCATTCTTATCGTATAAATTCCACGAAGTACAGTTCGCTCTTCGGTTGGCATAGGCTGAAGAACCTGACGTTCTCCTTTCACGTGAATTGGTTTATCGCAAGGAAAAGTAAATGTTCGAATTTCAAATCCCCGGGACGGATTGGTGTTGGGAATCAGACGAATAAATCTAAGTTCTTCAAGAGTATATCCAAGTATAAGTGAAGAAGAATGATTGGCAGGTGGAGACCTGGACCTTTCACGAAGACAAGGCTCAGAAGGGGAGGAAGACCTGTTCGAAGAACCGTGAGCAAAGTCTATGTCCCGAGAATTAGAATTTCTGGAACGAGGAACACCAGGTTGAGGGTATGAAGCCTGTAAACTCAACTATGCAACAAAAAATAGAGTTTGAGATTTTCGTGAAGCCAAATGAGTAATACACTGGAACTGCATTTACATTCGTTATCCGAAAAAGTAAACATTCACTTATACCCGCCGGGAAGAGGATCTTCCCAATGCTGCTCAGCGAAGCGAAAATGGCCGGGCTGCGCGCTGATTGGCTCGTTTGTCAAGTGTTACTACGAAGTGGTGGAGGCCAAGAGGATAAAAATGAGTGTTCTGGCAGAGATATAAGCGCGACAGGATATCAAGGAGAGCGGATAAAAAACCAGTTCAGCGCATGTAATTGTCGTCTCAGAGAGTTAAAGTTTCTAAACAGTTAACATGGGAGAAACTGTTCAAAAAATTTAATTTACAAAACTTTTTCAGCTTCAGAAATTAAGGTAGATGAAACTTGAAGTTAGCCAAAACTAAAAGAGACTCGCTCGCTTCATCAAATCATGAAAATTCTCTCTCGGGCCAACTGTTACCTCCACCTTGCTCAATTCTGCCAACAAGACTTTCTAGCGCTAACTTCTCGGTTAAGTTTTTATTATTTATATTTTTGGATAAGTACCGTGAAGTCGTGTCACGTGCGTTGGCATCCTGCCGTTAGAATGCCAACTCATGTTGCCTACATTGACTACTTTTTATTCAGATTAATCATCCACAATTTAGGTTAACATTCTATTTCATTGTTGAAAAAGTTTCCGGGTACAAAGGATTCTGTTTATGTTTCAAAAGAAATTATGTTTCTTGGATTTGTTAGAAGCTAATTATTCTTGTCTTTTAGTATCACATTAAAGAAGATTAAGGCGTTTTTTAAATTTTGTGCGAAACTGTTTCAAATTTTTTTGAAAATTCAAGAGGTCTAATATCAATCCAAAATGTTTTTAAGATCAGATTTATTTTCTGAGATCAGAAATTTCTCAAAAATAAATGTAATAATTGTGACTTGGAGTATAAAATTTACCTTAAGAATCATAATTTATACTTTATGAGATGTATTTTTATTTAAAATATTATTAATATTAGACTTAAACAGAGAATTTTTGATATAGGATTTAAACTTTAAAAAATAATTTGAATTCATCTTTAGAAAAAAGTAGATGTGAAAAATATCTTCTTAATTTTAAAATTATACTTTTTTCACAAAATTCTCTGGGCCAAATTAGAATTGTAAATATTATGTCTAAAAATGGTCTAATGTTCCAACTCAGAAATATAATTTTTTTCAGAATACTCCCTCCAAAGGAGAAATCTTAGAAATACAGTGAAACTCTTCTATTGCATTGGTTTTGGGGCTGATGTTTGTGGGGAAATAAATTCCTGCCAAGGAGAAAATAAGTGTAGAAACAATCTCCATCTTTTTGCATCAAAGGCAATACTGATTATTATAATAACGAATAATTTCATTAAAAATGTAAATGATGAATATTTTATACTCTGTTCATCGAGAGAACGAAATTTTGATGAACGAAATTTCATTCTCTGCACGCAGCTTGTCAAAGAAAGGGAAATGTAGACGCAATACTCCGGTCGCAAGAGTTAAGTGGCGGCCCTAGCTAAGGTTATGCAATATTTCCGAGAGCACTTGGATCAGTCTATTTAAAAAAAACTGTTTTTCCCTTCATGAGAGATTGGCTTTCTGCTGAAGTAAAAAATTTGTCCACGCCTTTTTTTAAAAAAAATGCGTGACCGATTTCGTTCTCTCGATGAAAAGAGTATAGTGCTTATTTCGATTATGTAATTATATATTCGTTATCTTTCAAATTTCATGCGGTATTCCTTATCACATATTTACAATTCATAAAAGTCAGCTAAATGGGAAAAATGTATTTACTGAATTCAATAAAAATGACATCCTTAGTTCTATAATCCTTTACGTTTTAACAAAATCCCCTGTAACAGAGTCCAAATTTAGGCAGATTATGAAATGAAAAAAAGTAATTTGAACAAATTTTGATTTGAAAAAGAAATTAAAAAACCAACTCTGACTAGTATCAGGGTTTGGTTTGGTAAATTTAATTTTTATATACGTAGTGTAGACACGGTTGGCACCGGTAAAAAAATTACCAATACCGTCAATTTTGTTACCTGTTTTTGAAGCATAGAAATTCATGTAATTTATGGAAATTAAGGAATTCATGAAATGTGAGACATTCATGGAATTCAAGGAATTCATGGAATTTAACGAATTCATGGAATGCAAAGAATTCAGGGAACGCAAGGAATTCATAGAAGTCGTTTGAAGTACTTTCAATTGTACGTACAAATGTTCTTCTGCCTAATCTAAAAAAACAGGAGACTCATGAAATTGGGTCCCTTTTGTTCTAAAAATAATATAGAGATAATAAGAGGGACTTCCAAGAAATCGGGTTCCTGCTTGTCTGAAAATGTAATAGAATTGATGAGAAGGACTCCTACGTGATTCGTTACTTACTGATATACTGCGTAACTTCTATGGTATCGGAACCCATCTACTCTCTCTTCGGTATTTTGATTTTAAACGCCCAACCTTGAAGCTTATCCTCTCTGGTTTTACAACAGGGGAACGTACACAACTTCCGAATAGTAGAGAAAGTTAATTTAACCTAAAGTCTCATTCGAGCTGGATGGGTTGATAATTGGAAGGCAACAAATCCACCGGGGGCTCATGCCGAACGTTTCCGTGATGCGCGGTCCTTCCCTTTCCGAAGTGACCCTTAGCGAGAAGGCGCACATGATGTCCCAGCTGTCGATCCTGTATGGAAACTCCTTTGTTAGGCCCATTTTCTAGACTAGAAGATTCGTCTCTTTTTCGATTCTCGTCAGCAACTCCCATGCTGAGGTTCAGTGTGAGAACGCGTTTTCGATTATCGTTAGCAGCTCTCTAATTAAAGTTCCGAATTAGAACTCAACTTAATTGCCTATTTGGGAGAGTGCGCAGCGTGGTAAAGTCTGATAAAAAAGTAAAACAATTTTTTATGATAAGAAGGTAGTGCTATGTTAATGGGATGGGAATTCGTGTAATGAAAACTGCGTTGTTGGCTTGAATTTGGTTGATGAAAACTCAGAGAAGACAAGGCGAGGATTGAGTGTTGCTAAAAGTAGCTGCACAAGCCACCAGTGCCGCAAGGCAAAGATATCAAAAATTTGGTTCCGCAGCAAGACGTACCATGCGACGTACCCAATCGAATGTTTTTTGGTGCTAAATTTGACCCTACAAATTCATCCACCGCATCGCAGGGGTCTTCCCACTCCTCAAGAAATATTTTATGTCACGTTCTACTCTTCAAAACTGCCAGACGATAAGCAAACAAGAGGGGAATTAATTAAAACGTCGCTGGTATAACTTTAAAAACAGTTTCCCAGTCAAAAAAATATCAAATGAAAATAATCTTACAATGATATACATGGGGCACTGGTCTAACCAACCGAACGCTATGCGCGTTGTCGATTTTTAATTGTATTCTTAAAACTTTTGATTTATAATGAAGATCTTAAACGTAATTCAAGCGCACTTGCAAAAAAGAGGAATCTGCCGTCAGTTCATTAACATAACCATATTTGTTTTTTTAAAACTACTATTAAATTCTGATTTCAGATCACTCATTCATTTGCTCTCACCGAAGTTGTTGAAATGCTTTAAAAATTAACGGTCACCTATAACGCAGAATTTCACTTGTTATTTTTAACGATTTATTTCCTTAGTGAAAAGTCTTGTTATTGACGGTCAAGATACAATAAGGGGACGAGCGCACGAAACGCGTAAAAGGCATTTTAATAAGAAAATATGGTTCTAAATAATAACAAATTTGAAAGAAAATAATTTTTTAAATTCAATGAACTTGAAAAGTCGTAAATTAATTTAACCAATTATGACGAGGAAATGGAAGTAGAGTTTCAGTTACTAATGATAGAATCGATTAGCAATTTATTTATTTTGGATGCCACGTGGTGATTTTAGGTTAGGAAAAAAAAGGACAAAATGTATACCCAGCATCAGTTTCATTAAAAATTATAATAATCCGCCCACTAACGGTGGGGTGTTCAAACTATTTACTGAATCAAGGTTGATTTTAATGACGGATCTCGATTTTATTTGCGAACTTCAAAGAAATGACGTGATGTGAGTGCAACCTGCATCTTTGTCCGAGTTCCGAAACTGGCAATTACTGAGTTTTTAAGCAGACGCCAGGCGCAGAATACATGGCGGTAAACTACACTGCTTTCGCAATGTATATCCTCTTTCAGGAATTTTCGCTGATGGTGCGGATTTCAATACGACGAGAGAATAATTTTTAAATATAACAATACCTGAATGTTAACAGTTTTAAGAATAATAAATAGTCAAAAAAGCATTAATCTGTTAAGAAACATAAAAATCTTAAAGTTTTTTCAAGTTTTCTGTTTCAAAAAGAAAATTAAAATCCTTCCTCACGTAATAAGAATTCATATAGAAAAAGATACAAATTCGGGAGAGAATTAAATTGAAATTATACAGGTGATCAAAAAATTGAAGTTTTATGTTGCCCTGAATAGAATTCATTTTTAATTGCAGAATCAACTATGATTTAATTGAAATAACTTGCATTTAGTTTTAGTGTCAAAAATGCATGTTTTACTAGAATTTCTATAGATTCAGAACACTCTTTAAATTTAGGATTAAAAGTTAAGTAAACTAGATTAACACTTAAATAAACTAGAATTTATTTTAGAGGAACTATGTTTCAGTTCAAATTGCTAGAATTTAATTAAAGTTTATTCTAATTTCACTTAAATTAAGTAAAATTCTATTTGAATCATTACATTCCAATTTTAACTGACTGGGATTTAGTTGTAATTAACTTGAATTGCTAAACTTTTATTGAAATAAATTGCAATTTATTTTAAATAAACTAGAATTCGATTTAAATGCAATAAATTTAAAAAATCTTATCCCAATTTATAAGAATACCTATTAAAAATATTCTAGTTTGAGTAGAAAAATAAAATTTGAATTTCAAAGTCAGTTCATGAAGCGAGTGGGTACTCATACAATTATATATTTATTTTTTTTTTATTTCGAATGCTGGTTTTGAGTTAAATTAGTGAATTATTTATTTATCGTTGACCCTAGGCGATCCATGTTTAAAATTCACTAAAATATAAACCTGCTCACTTGACAATAATGCAAATTGATGTTTAAACTTATAAAAAGAACTATTTTATACGTGAATCAATTCTTTCGTTGAAGAGCAATTAAGATAATGGACTGCATGAAATTGAAAACTAATTATTTCTCAAACAGTTTAAATTATTGAGAAATTCTAAGACTTTAGAAATGATTCGAAATTTAATGACAATGAGACTCCGATTCACCGCGGTTTTTAGGTTCAACCTTTATGATCTTCGCGTGTAAGTCGGGGTTCTCCAAATGGTGATTTTTCTTCTTCTTTATTTGAAATATTAGCGTAGGAAATGCTTTTCAAAGATGTTGTTTAGCATTCAAATATTTTTATTTAGAATTCAATTAAATGCAATATCCTAAATATGTATCATTGTTCTATCAAGGTTCGAACATTTTGAATAATTTATGTCCGCCATATTAAATTTTTTTAATCCAACATTAGATTTCATTTCCAATTATCACCAAGTTTGACAAGTTCCAAAAATTTGTAGTAACTTATGCCCTCCCTATTGGATCCACCATTTTGAATTTAGAAAGACGTATGCCGGATTTGAAAACAGCGACCCCAAAAGCCTGAGTAATAACAGTTGTATTAAGATCCAAAGTAAATTCTGGTACATTATTGGTTTCTGAGTTAAGAGGAGGAATTTTTTATTTTCAACGTCGTGGTTATTATTCTAAATAAATGGAAAAAGGAAAACCTGTAATTTTAACATTTTTCCTGAGAGCAAATGGTTGCAGGTCAAAGAAATTGTAACGTTCATGAGTTAAATTTTAAGCGATTTATTACTTGAAAACGCGTGACACACACACGCACGCACGCACATTTTTAACAAAAATATATAAAATGGGAATAAAATAAATTATGCGGTACCCAAAAAAAGTTCAAATTTTAAAGTTTCTGAAGGCTAAGTTGCAGAAAAAGTTGATCGAAGTCCGTCATCTTGCATCACTAGCCCGAATAACCCAGCGCTAAGCGAGGTTGATCACTAGCACGGTAAAAAAATTGTTCAAAATGATTACGAAATCAATATCATTTTGATATGCAATAAAAATGTTACCAATTTCAAGAGCATTTTGATGGGCTGGAGTGAATGATTGAATTTTGAGATCGTAATGATCTGATTCGGCATCATAGATGAAGTCAAATAAAAATAGCTGACGTTCTTAGAGTACTTCAGCCCACGTTCAAGCTTTTTATGGTTTTAGATCCTGCAGTGTACTTGAAAAGTTAAAAAAATAATAAAATCTGATATTGGAACATACCACCTGTCAAGTGTACCTATTACTTACGTGAAGTTAGATACCATTTCAGGTTACGTCATTATGACACCAGGACCAAGAATTGGCGGACATTTTCTTTAGTCTGACAAATTAATAAAAAATACGATCGAATTGATCCGAATGGACATGTCATTATGATCTGGAGAGTCAAATGATCGCAGCAGCAAAATGATCCAACAAAATTGATCCTTTTTTTTACTGCCAATTTACCTTATTTAGGAACGCTTTTTTGGATACCAAGGACTTAAGCACGAGAAATTATAAATTTAAAAATATCTCAGAGTCTAAGTATCAGATCTGTTTAATATTGGAAATCTGATCAGACGTGGAGGAGATTCGCCTGTCCTTATTATTTTAAAATTCTTTGAGATTGGCGAGCGGCTGCCTAAAGGAGTATCTCGAATTTCTTGTGATGTCAGTTGCTCAATTTCTCCACTAACCATGTTTATTTTCGATCGTTTTTGAGATCCAATTATTATTGCATAAAATCCACGAAGTAATTTTTTACGATCCACTATCGCAAGTACGTCACTGTTGGATGTTGATAATACAATTTGTTCTTCGGTTGGCATGGGCTGAAGGACCTGAAAATCTCCTTTCACGTAAATTGGTTTATCGCGAGGGAAAGTGTATCTTTGAATTTTGAATCGTTGAAACGGATTCGTGTTGGGAATTAGTCGAATGAACCTAAGATCTTCATTTTTACATTTAAGAAGGGTTAAAGAAGAATGACCGCCAGGTGAAGGAGACCCAGACCTTTCACGAAGAAAAGGCTCGGCAGCAGGCGCAGACCTGCTCGAAGAACCTGGAGCATTGTCTATGCCCGGAGAATCAGAACTTGTGGAAGGAGGAACACTAGGTCCAGGGTATGAAGTCTGTAAACTTGACTCTGCAACAAAAAAGCAAAAAATAGAGCTTTACAATCTCCAAAAGCCAAATCCGTAATATTTAGCTATCTCCTCATGCAGTTAGAGTTTTCAAACAGTTTACATAACAGAAACTGTTCAAAAACGTTTAATTTAAATTTTGGATATAATTGTATCAGATATGTAAGGATAGAAAACATATACAGGGTTCCTAAAAAGTCCCGGGACGGTTGGATATTTACTCAGGTGAAATAATTTTCAAAAAAATGAAGGTCATTCCTGAAGTAAATTTCAACGAGAAATTCAATGGTGACCGTCATTTCGACCTTAAGGTAGACCTTCATGGCTCTTTGAAGGTCAACTTAATTTTTTTAAATGGAAACCCCCTTTTTTACATCTGTAATTGATGGAGCGGAAAATTTTACGTTGAGCTACGTACCCAAGCCATAGGTCAATTGTCACGTTCAAGGTCAGTTAAAAGTTATCGAAATGAACAAAGTTTTTTAAGAGGTCAGTGCAAAATCATAAGGAAATTTTTCATAAAAAGTTCCAGGTGTTCTGGTGAGAGTTCTGTTCCTCCCCTGAGAGTTATACAGTCCTATACCGTTTTTCGCTACCTCAGTCAATACCATACGATTTCCATACGAATCTTATAAATCAAAACTAAATTTACGTATTACGAGTACATACTTACTATCTTTCGCTAAAAGATTCTTATAGCGCAAGCTAAACTTTCGGAACGAGAGGGAGTATCTGTATTAATCATGCGTGGTTGTGGAGATCGAGTTCGATTTTATGATCAAGTTCTTTTGCTTTTTGATCGCACTTTTCGTAATGGAGAAGGGTTACATCCTGTCTCAAAATCAACAAAAGAAAGAACTATAAGACGCTTGATGAATCATGGATCTATCAAGGACCTTCAGAGAACAATTCAGCCAAAAACTGCAGGATCTGAGGAGATGCAGATGGAAATAACCCAAGCATTTGTTGAAAACCCACACCTTAGTTTACGTCGAGCTAGTGATGAGCGTGACGTCACTCCTGAGACGAAGTTAACAGGCGAAATTGTAGAAATTCTAATTGGATGTTGGAGAGTCACACACAATATCTACAAAAGATTCATGTTTGGGCCGGTATCTTGAATTTTACATTGATAGGTTTTTTCTTGAGCGTTGGTAATTTCAATTGCCGTGCATGTGAAGAGCTTCTCAGAAAACAAATTGTCCCAAGAATAAGGCAGATTACAGGCAGGACGGAGCAGCGGCTTATTACGGTAGGGACGTTTGAGCATATTTGGATACACAGTTGCCTCAAAGGTGGATTGGAAGAAGGGGTGAAATCGAGTGGCCTGCTAGAATTGCAGAATCGGATTCTGCAACAGGCTCCTTTGATTGATAGGGAGATGATTCGTAATGCTGTAACTCATTTTTACAATTGCATAGCTAAACGTAAACGTAAACTGCTTTAAAAAAAACCCTTGAAAAAACCTTGAAGAACATCACCAAGATCAATGCAGAGCTCACCAATTAATTTTTCGTTGAAATTAACTTTAGCAATTGCACTGACCTCTTGGAAAACTTTCTTAATTTCAAGTAACCTCTAACTGAACTTGAAAGTTAGAATGAAGCTGTTACTTGGGTACGTACCTTAACGTAGAATTTTCCGCTCTATCGATTTCAGATGTAAAAAAGAGGCTTTCCGTTTAAAAAAACAAAGTTGACCTTTAAAAAGCCATAAAGGTCAACTTTAAGGTCAAAATAAAGGTCACTATAGAATTCCTCGGTGAAATTTACTACAGGAATGACCTTCACTTTTTTGAAAAATATTTTACCTGAGGAAATATCCAACTGTCCCGGGACTTTTTGGACACCCTGTATAATTGCAAAGGGTTAGATATATTAGGATAGGACATTTTTTTCTAAGCGAATGCTGCCGATATTGGCTACTTTTATTTAAATCAATCATCAACAATTCACATCAACATTACAATTTCTATATTTATAAACAAATAGTGATTAAATACTATAAAAAACTGTCATAAATCCGAGGGTGAATACGCAAATTTGAAATTTGGAAATAATGAAGATCAATCAAAATTTCGCTGAACATCTCATTTCTGCAGCTTTTACATAAAATATTGTTAAACGATCCCATAAAGTAAAAACTTTCACAAATCTAAATGTAGGTTAAATAAAGTTTAATAGCATGTTTAAGCTATTTATAATCAAGTACAAAACTTTTCTATATCCCTGCAGTTTTTGTTTAAATTTGTTTAAAGTTTTATATATTAAATTTGATACTTGATAAAATAGAACATTTTTAACTATTAGCGTGAAAAACTCAAAATTTATAACTACTTGCTTTAGATTTAAATTTAAAGGCTGCATAATAAGTGACCTGAGTGTAAAATTTTTTAATTCTTAAACTGTAATGTTGTATTAATTAGTATAATTTAGAATGTGAAACCTTGATATGTTAATATTTTTTAAAATTTTAAACGGGGAAATATTGAAAACTAATCAGTTTTTTTAGAAAAATAGAAAATAGAAAAAAAATAGTGCATTTTCTTATTTAAAAGTGGGAAGTTTTTTACTTTTTATTTTTCAACTTGAAAGGAGTAATACTTAAATATCAGAAAAAATTCGACTTTTTTTTTAGATAAGGAAAACCAAACTAAATAATACATTTCCTTACATAGCTTGCAGACTAATATGAAGTGAACAAAGCTTAGATTAAAAACAAAAACTAAAAATCTACGGAATTTTGTTACTTTTAAGTTAGAAAATGTTTTGTTGCAAAAGTTTCTAGGTTCGAAGGAGAATTATTTCAATATTTCTCAAAGAATTGAATTTCTTAGTTATTCACAAACTAACTAATTTAATCTTTTAATATTGCACTGATAAAGATCCAGGAATTTAAAAAAAAAAATTTATCTTGTGTGAAACTTTTCTAGACATTTTCCAAAATGTTTAATGTTTGATATCAATTTAAAATGCTTTAAAAATAAGATTAATTTTTTAGCATCAAGATTTTTTCGAGAATAAATATAATGGTCAGCTGCACCAGGAAATTCTCCTAAAGAATTATAATGTAGAATTAAGACAAGAATTTTGTTTACAAAATCATTATTATTATTATTTGATTTGGGCA
This sequence comes from Druon quercuslanigerum, assembly GCA_010014905.2. Taxonomy (NCBI): domain Eukaryota; kingdom Metazoa; phylum Arthropoda; class Insecta; order Hymenoptera; family Cynipidae; genus Druon; species Druon quercuslanigerum. The sequence goes on along the minus strand of JAAAKG020159032.1, from coordinate 13,451 downwards.
GAGATTTTTTAAGATGGAACGGAAAATTTAAATTTCGCAATAATAATTCCTTTACGAAATTCTCTGTGCCAAATCAGAATTATAATTTTCATCCAGAGTTCTCACTACCAAAGCATACACCTTTTAAATATTATTAAAGGATTAGGAACGCCTTGAAATCTTTACAAATCGTTTAAACTTATTTAAAGTGTAATTTTCCAGAAGCTTAAGAATGTACCTAAAATAAAATATGCATCTTTATATATGTTATTATCACTATTATTATTATATTTACCAATATAATTAAGGATAACCGCCAAGGATATAACAAGTTTAGAAACGCTCCTCATCTTTTTTTTCAGATACAATGCTGATTATTATAATCAAGAATAATTTGATAAAACAAATTAACTGATGAATATTCTGGTGCTAAGTTCGATTATAAAATCACATATTCCTTATCTATTCGCTTCGCGTCGTTAATTTTATTTTTATCAGATATTTACATTTCATTAGAGGCAGTTTCATAAAAAAGTAATGTAAGGTATCTGATACGTTTGTTCGCATCTTCGAGACCTATTGACGAACCTTTCATGACCTATTATGACCTAGAAATACCGATCGATAAATTTTGTTTCAATTGTTTTTTTGTTGATTTCAGGAAATCTTTTTTTATAATTAGTAATGCTACTGTAATGTATGTGGTGTAATTGTTTGCGTCTTTGAATCTTGTGAATTGATCTACAGTACGCTCCCACTTATCGCGAGATGCTGGGACTGGGAATCGCGGTATGTGAGTTCCCCCATCACATAAAAAATTAAAGCTTTAACTGGATATTTGCATTAAAAAAATTCAGTAAAATAGATAAATCCTCAACCAAAAAGATTGATTTTTAAACACTTACATTTCTGAATCAAAAAGTTGATTTTTGCATAAAATAAGATAAGTTTCTAAAAAAAGGGGGAAATTTTGTAGTTAAAAACAAATCTTTTAACAAAAAAGTTATGTTTTGAACAAGAAAGAAAAAAATCAACCCATCGCAAGCCCGTATGATGGTAATTTCCAGTTCTAGTAGGGAAAAACTCCAGCAACAATAGTCGCGGCCTTTTTCGTAAGTTTCCTCTTTGCTATAGCAAAGGATGTCCTGTTAGTGATGGATAATATCAAGCACGTCACAATTGAAAGGAGGAATTTTTACTTTTTTAACGTTGTGGTTATTCTGAATAAGTAGAAAATAGAAAAATCTGTAATTTTAACATTTTTCCTGGGAGAATGGTTGCAGCTCAAAGAAACTGAACCGTGCATATGTTATTCATGTCATTTATTATAAAAAAAACATGTATTCTGTTCGAACTTTTGATTTGCATAACGAATAATTCAAGGCTTGCCCCACAAATATATATAAAGGGATTAAAATAGATTGTATTATACCAAACAAAAAATTTTAAACTTCTAAGTCTCTGAAGGATGAATTGCAGACAAAGTTAAATGAAGTTCATCATCTTGCACTCCTAGCACGAGTGGCCCAGGGATTTACGAGGATGACCACCAGATGCCGATGTCCCGCCATGTTCGGGCCCGAGCTGAGCGCTTTGCACTATACGAAAGTTTCTTGACGGCCAATTTACATTATTTAGGAATCTTTTTTAGAATTAAAAGGACTAAAGCGCAAGAAATTTTCAATTCAAAAAATTTTAAAAGTCTAACGATTATAACTGTCCAGTATTGGAAATCTGATCAGGTCTGGACGAGAGTCGTCTACCTTTACTATTTTAAAATTCTTTGAGATTGGAGAACGACTGCCTAATGGAGTTTCTCGAATTTCTTCTGATGTCATTATTTCTATCGCTCCACTACCCATGTTTATTTTTATTCGTTTTTGAGTCATCATTAATATTTCATAAATCCCACGAAGTATTTTGTTAGCCTCTACTATCGCAAGTACGTCACCGCTGCATGTTGATAATACAGTTTGTTCTTCAGTTGGTATGGGCTGAAGAACCTGATGCTGTCCTTTCACGTAAATTGGTTTATTGCGAGGGAAAGTGTATTCTCGAATTTCAAATCGCTGCATTGGATTTGTGTTAGGTATAAGGCGAATAAATTCTCGTTCTTCAAGTGTAAATTTACGAAGGGATAAGAAAGAATGCCTGGTAGCAGGAGACCTGGACCTTTGACGATGAGATGGCTCAGCAGGAGCCAAAGATGTGCTCGAAGAACCTGGAGCATGGTTTATGTCAGAAGAATTAGAATTTCTGGAACGAGGACCACCATACCGTGGGGTTGAAGTCTGCGAACTCAACTCTGCAACAATAAATAGAGATCCACATTTCCTAAAAGACTAATAGTTATTATTTACTTATTGCATCAGGCAGTTAAAGTTTCCAAATAGTTAACATGAGAGAAACTCTACATAAATGTTTGATTAAGATAAGTTTTTCAATTTAGGAGGTCCTAGTCTTGGGATGAAATTCTTAAAGTTTTTCTTAGTGATATATTAAATGATTTCACGATGAGTTATTTTGATCAAACGAGGTATTTCGGGTTTCAAACGTGTAAAAAAACTACGACTTTTGCCGACGTTTCGTGAAGATTGCAGTTTACTTATTCAGGCCTGACCTGAAACTCACTTATCAGGCTATGTTGTTCTTGGGTATACTCTCTGCGATGCCTGTGGTTGGCCAGAGTGCGCCACCAAGAGGGCTGGTCGAACCTGATTGGCCAATTAAGTCTTCTTGATGATGTTCTATCCATCGTTTTTTTTTCAATTTTTCAATTTAACTTTTCAATTTTTCTTAGTTGTTCGTATGTTAGTCTATTGGACCTTTCTATTGTCGATTGGATTGGATAGAATCATATCGGATATGTAAGGATTGGACGGAATCGTATATAAATAGATAGGGACATCTATAATTGGAAAGAATAAGATATAACTGGATATGTTTGTATAAGATAGGAAATTATAAGAAAGAATACGATGGGAACGGCTAGCATACGTCGCGATCAAAGAGGATACGAAAGGATCGAACCGGATGACATAGGATATGATTTATCATCAATCCAGCACAATTGCTTAATTTTCTAAGTGAAATAAATGTATACAAGTTAAATATCTAAAGATTGTATTAAATTGTTTTCTAAGCGCATGTAGCTTATATTGACTACTTTTATTCAAATCAATTGCCTACAATTTGGAACAATATTGTATTTCCTATTCTCATTAACAAGCACCAGGGAATTTCCCAAAAGAATTGTAATGTAAAATTTAGGACAGGAATTCTTGTGAAAAATTATTATTATTTAATTTGGACAAAGAATTTTTGACCTAAGGCAAGAAATTTAAAAGTAAATTAAATTCTGCTTTAAAATAACGAATTTGAAAAAGTATCTGTTTAGTTTAGCAATAATAATGCCTTTTTAAAATTATCTGTGTCAAATAAGATTTGTAATTCTCTTCAAAAATTCCCTTTTCCAAAGCATAAATGTTTGACATATTTTTAAATGATTAGGAATGTCTTGAAATCTTAAAAAAACGTTGAAACTCATTGAAATCTTTTGAACCATTTTCAATCGTACAGACAAATTGCAAATTTTCTAAAAGATTAAGAAGATACTTAAAATTATAGATATATTTTATTATTATATTTACCAATAGAGTTAAGGATGACCGCCAAGGATAACCCAAGTTTACAAATAATGCCCATCTTTTTGTTTTAAAGGAAATGCTAATTAATAAAATAATGAATTATTTAATCAACAATTTAGCTGATGAACGGTCTAGTGCTTAGTTCTCTTATACAATTATATACTTGTTATCTCTTAGATATAAAGCTTTAATGTTATTATTATCAGATATTTACATTTAATTAGCGTTAGATTCCTGAAAAATAATATATTTAATACAGTCACTGATATTGATATCGCAATTTCCATAAACTTTTACGTTTTATCAAAATTCCCCGCAAACGAAATTATTTTTCTAGGCGTTGTGTTTGCCGTCCACAATTGAAGGCCTAACTAAATTATTCTTTCTTACGACGCACAGTTAAGGCGAAATAGACCAAATTCGCTATCTCATACAAATCATTACCGATCGTAACGAAATTTTGTTTGAATACTCAGAAGGCTGTCCTGTTTAATGGACAGAATTTAACAACGACTCAGTTTAAACTACACTACTTAAATGCAAACAACATACCATAAACCGCAAGACCACAAACTCCAACCCCACAAAACCCAAACGCGCAGATTCCAAGCCCAAAAATTCCTAGCACACAAATCCCAATCCTACAAAACCCAATTCCAAAAAAACTGATTTGGCAAAACCAAATTTCACAAAATCTAAAGCCTACAAAACCCTATCAAAGGACAGCAAGAAGGAAAAGAACCCCCTATCATAATTGAAGAAGAAATTGAAGATCTGGCAATGCTGATTAACCGCATACATAAGGTCACACAAGGAGAACCAAACATTTTGAATAACAGGATTTTTTCAAGGGTATACATTTCCACACATTCGACAAAAAGATTGACAAGTTAGTGAAACTGTTTATTCGTGCCTTAGAATTATTTGAGCCTAGTGATATAACAAAAAGCTTCGAAACTCAAGGTCTTAACACATCCAGTGTTGTTTTAATGAAACAAAACGGCGATAGGCAATCTGTGAACCCATTTATTCTAGTGACGTCTACTAAAGATATCAAACCAATAAATGTCTGCAAAATCAAGGTGGTCTGTTTTATGAGAATTTCGTGGAGAAAGTAGGATAATAGTAACAGAAAGACACAATGCCGAAGATGCCAAGAATTACTATACGGGTCAAAAAAATGCTACGCCATTATCAAGTGTGTCAAGTATCTAGAAACTCACATCACACAAGAATGTAGAAAATGTAAAGCTGGATTATGCTAGATGTGCAGTCTACAAGCAGCATTTCAAAAAAATCCAGAAAAAGAGCCCAAAGAGAACGACGAATGAGAGAAAGGACTGAAATCAAATGGCACTACGATGCTACTCAACGAGACAGCTTTCAATTATTGCCGAAAGCAAAACCAGAAGCAACGCAATGACAACCGTTCTGGCCAGTCAACAAAGCCCCACGAAGGCTGCAGGCGGAGGACTAAAGAGACGGATCAACGCAAATTGAAGGCATCATAGAAATATTCCAATAGATAAACATCAGTAAGACTTAAGGAGAAACTTATTAAATGTAAAAGTAATTTAGAACGTCCAGAAGCATGATACGTATTAGCTACCGGAATTGATGATAAGGCACCCTCTAAATAATGAACTGAACATATTCCACTGGAATGCTGGTGGATTTGAACATAAATCCCATGAAATACCCACGTGCTTACAGAAATATAAAGTTGGTATTCTTATAGTCAGTGAAACGAGAGTTACACAAAGAATGAAAGTACGAATTCCGGGATTCAAATTTTTTAAAGAGAACAGAATAATTAAAATAGTTTCTAAAATAGTAGTCGTTTAAAAAAAAATATCCCATGTAGCAAAGTTCATATCGACAACCTTGTAACTTGTTCTTAAAAACAACGTTAGCCAGTCTGATTTGCAAAAAATATCCAGCTTAAGGAATAAAATTTTAGCTGCAGGAGATATTAACGCTAAACACACGTGTTTGAACAGTTATTATAACAATAAAAATGAAAATGCTATTTTTAATTTCATTTAAGCAAAACCGTTGTACTTATCCTATACAGATGACTTTCCCCTTTACTGGCGTAATATAAATGCATGACCAAGTATAGTAGATCTGGATCTTTTTAAAAACTTACCAGAAGTTAGTACTATTAATGCAATCAATGAAGTGGACTCTGACCATAAACCTGTTCTTATGATAGCTAATTAAAAGAAAATCAAAAAATTAAATAATACACGCATTAATATCATGGTTTATTCGATTGAAATCTCCGTAACTGAATAAATACGATTAATTCTAAAATCAATTAAACTCAACATACTATAAAACACCTTAAAAAATTAAAATTCAAGGTTAATTATAAGCATTCTCTAGCAAATTAGCAGCCAAAATAATCTTCGTAAAATCCTACAAATAGCAATGAATAAACATCTTAAGCTGATGTTAATGAAGCTTGCAGAACTATTGAGAAAAATATTCATAAACATAAAAACACAGAATAGGGAATCAAGCTTTCTTTAATTAATACTAACGACAATTCTTTTTGGAAACTTATAAGGATGCAAAAAGGTAAAAATAAAAAATTCATTCCCCCCCCCCATCCAGGAAAACTATTAATGGAGTTATTTTAAAAAAAAGAGATGAGCCTGAAATTATTGCGGACAATTTTGAAAGTGTTCGCCACTTAGCTTGTGAAATAGGCATAGAGCAAAACAATAAGGATATAAACAATGAATATGAAAATAACTATATAAATTTGATTTAAATGATATTAAACTTGCTACCCCAAAAAAAATTTTTAAATGATTTAAGAACCCTATAAAAGCTCTGGGCATGGATGGGATCCAGAAGATTATTTAAAAATATTTCACCAGAAAAGTACAAATCACCCACATTGTAAATGCTTACCTAAAGCAGAGAAACTTTCCCAAAGCATGAAAAGAAGCAAACATCTTCCCCATATGCAAAGCAGGGAAAGACAAAAGAAATCCTCAAAGCGATGGACCAATTAGTCTTCTACCTGCGCTAAGTAAAATCTTTGAAGCAATATTACTCAATAAGTTATAAATACCTTAGAATGAGAGAAAACAAATAATAGCAAAACAATTAGGATTCTTCTAAGCACAAATTTGATTATTAAAGATAGCACATTCACGATCTTCTTCGACATTGAAAAGGCTTTCAAAGTAGTGTGACACAAAGCCCTTATATGTAAACTAGCCGATTTTCAAATGCCGTAATAACAAGTTAATGTAATAGATCATTATCTTAGGTTAAGAACCTTGCAAGTGTAGATAAACGATGAGTTCTCTCAGGAAAGACCTATAGTGGCAGGGGTTCCACAAGGCTTTGTCTTGGGACATGTATTACTCTTATACTTTTTAAACGACATTCCAAAAACTGATAAAGTTCAAATTGCGCTATTTGATAACGATACTGCCTTCTATACAGCATACAGTACTTGTACCGATGCAAGATTAAAGTAAATGCAGGGTGCATTAAAAGTTCCCGCACATATATTTTCATGCATAATAATGTAAAATATTAATGTATTTTGAAGTTATTTTACTGAAACACTTCATACATACACATAAATAAGAAATTTAAGGGACATTTTAATATGTTCTCCATTAGCAGAGATACAAGCTTTTAAGCGGTTTGAAAAATTATCCACTATGACCGTGCGCTCTTCTTCAGTTATTTGATCCCAGGCATGAGAAAGGTCGCGTTTTAGCGACTCTATACTGATGTGGTTTTTAGAGCAGACTTTCTTCTCCGAGATAGACCAGACTAAATAATCCAGTGGATTCAAATCCGGTGAATTTAATGGATATGCATCCTTTCCCCAAGTAGCAGGAAACAACCTTTCGCAGAGCTGCATTGTCGCTTTCGCGTTATGCGCTGGTGCTCAGTCTTGTTGAAAGGTCCGAGGGTTTTCGTCGAAGTGTTCACGTATCCAAGAATCGACGACGGCCTTTAAGATGTTATCTGAATAATATTTTTGGTTGGTTTTCACTCCTTTGTCGATGAATACCAATGAAGTCTTCCTTTTGCACAAATTCCACCCTGAACTATCACTGAAGCGGGAAAATATGATATACTGACTGTTATTACTTGTTTAGACCTCAAAGAACCTTTAGGCAAGAGTTGCCGATCATTTTGATGATTATGAGCTCGCTCAATAGTAAAAAATTTCTCATCAGAGAACAAAACATTACGATCTCTTCCAGCTGCGGCCAAACGTAACAATTTTTTGCATTTTTGCAAAACAGAGGCTTTCATTTTTTCTGTCAACAAGTGAGCGTTTTTCAGCTTGTAAGGATAAAAATTTAAATCATTTTTGACGATTTTTCTAATACTGGCTTCACTGCCTTTGAACTCGTTACCCATTTGACGCGTGGAACGCTCTGAATTACGAATCAGTCGCCTCTTTATCTTCTGCCTATTAGCTGGAGCGTATACGGTGCGTGGTCGTCCACTTCTGGAGCGGTCTTTAGTTGTACCTTACTCACTAAATCGGCATATGGCATCATAGATTGTTCTTCGCGGGATATGCAGCAATCTTGAAATTTCACTCGCTGACTTACTTCGCTGATGCAAATAAATTATAGCTATACGAATAACATATTTACTCATTGCGGATTTTAAAACACCTGAAACAGATTCCAAAATGCTAAGTCAATGGGACATTATCTCAGGAACACAAATATAATATCCAAATTAATGAATTCGCAACATAATTCCAAGAACCTGGAGCTCAAAGATTGTGCGGCAAATTTTGACGTACCCTTAAGGTCTAAGACTGATTTTTTGATATTCTCGCATAATGATAGCGATAGGCTAATTGCGAAACTGAAAATGTTTAAAGATACTCTAGTGCTCAAGAAAGTAGAAAAATATCTAGGGTTTATGCTGGAGCTAAGTTATCATATACCAAAGATATTAAAATTACAAAAGCGAGAGATTTCATGCCTGTAAATACATTATTATGGATGTTAAATCCAAAAAGTAGCATAAGCGTCTATAACAAACCAACAACTTATAAAATGATTATTAGGCCACCGATGCTGAATGCTGCTCCCATACGGAGCAACAGTTATAAGTCCAATATTTTTAAGCTCCATAGAGTCCAAAATAAATGTCTCCGAATGGCCCTCAATGCGAATCTTGAGAACAAGATTAAAGTTTTAGAGAATAAGCTCAATATTACATCGATTGACGAACATATTTCGAAGACAACTAAATATCTCTTTGATAACCAATTGTCGAAACTTATAATTCTACAAAATACTGGTAAGATACGTTACCAAGATTTCCTGTTCAAAATAAAATATAAATTATTTCAACACTTGATGCAGTGATAATGATAATAATTAATTATTAGATGCTAGAATTTTAAATAATTACTATACATGTTTTAACGCAATGTTTTACTGAGCATAGAACCTTCAACCACATATTAAAACAAAATGATCGAATTTTTAACAAAATAGTTTAACTTTAGTCAAGTCACCGGAAAATACACATTGTTAACTAAAAAGTTTATTATTATGCAAAAAGATTAATTTTCCAATAAAAAAGTGTATTTTCGAGGAACTGCGTGAATTTGTAAATATGTATTTGAATTAACTTTAAGTCACCTAAAAATTTACTTTTTTTAGCCCCTTATTTTTTTATTTGAAATTCAAAATAACTACGATGATAATTCATGAGAATTTAATTTTTTAAAAAGCAGGTATTAATTAACGTCAATAAGAAAATGCAAAATATCTTTCGTTCGTTGAATTGATAAAATTTATTAATAACTTATTAGAGTTCCACATAATTTAACAAAAATTCTATATGAATCGCTACATTTTAATTTTTAATTGATTAGGATTTAGTTGTAATTAACTTGAATTGCTGAATTTGTATTTGAATATAAATTATTTTGAATTAAATAGAAGAATAATTTTAAAATTTAATTACTGTCGGATTTTAAAACCAGCAATTGAATTAGATCACAAATTAAAAATAAGTTATAATCAAACTATTAAGAAATGAAATACGATCTTAATTACCCACACTTCAATGAAAATTCTTTATAAGTGAAGAATTCCTGCTTTAAAAATATTTTAAAATAAACATCCTATCCCAATTAATAGGAACTAAAATATAAAATATTCGAGTTTGGGAAAAAATAAAATTTAAATTAAAAAATTGGTTTGTAAAGCGAGTGGTAGGCGCTTTCATATGCTGCTTTTAACACAAATTTGAGTCGATTTCGAGAATTTTTGAAACAAAAAGGCTAACTTGTCATGTTTTTGCATAGAAACATTATTTTTTAGAGGGCAAATATTCCCCCGTTTCATTCTTGATCCGATAAAAGAAATTCTGTATTTTTTGAAAAATTTTTATTTTTATAGGTGCTGGTATTGACATGAAGTTTCCTATGTAAATTGTCTCGTGAAATATTTATTAACATTGATTAATAATTATTGAATTATTTAAAAATATGAAGTTTGTTTAAATAATTTTTATTTCGAAAATGCTATTTTTATTTCTCTTATAAACGTTCTTCTAATTAGCAGTAATTGTTTGAACAATAATTAAAATTTTTTTTTAAATTATCTGGAAAATTTAAATAAATTTTTTTGCCAAATGGAATTTTTTTACATAATTAAAAATTAATTAGCTAATGTTAAGAATATTCTACTTGATCAATGTTGAAAATTTGTATGAAATGCTAAAAAAATTAATTTAAACCAATGTGATTTGTTTAAAAAAAATTTTAAACAAATTCCATTTGTTTAAAAATTTATTTATAAATGATTTCATTTGCCTAAATAATTTAAAATTAATTGGCCAATGTTAAGAAATATTTCACTAGACCAATAGTAATAATTCTTAGGAGAAAAAAGAATTTTCGAAAAAAATATTATTACAATAAATTGCAATTGTTTAAATGACTTAAAATTAATTAATCAATGTTGATTAGTATTCCAATAGACCATTTCAGATCATTTTATGTAAAAAGAGACGAGTATACAGTGTTCTCAAACCCTAAAAAATTATTCCAAAAACTGGAAGAAGTGATTTTTCCTCAAGCATTTTACGTGGGAAATTTCAAGTCGAAGCGCGTGGCACCTGTTAAAGTTACAATTAAACAAAATTATGTAAAAAAAATTAAAAGTTAATTTATTTTTAAATAATTGCAAGTATTTCGACATTACTCGCTTTAGAAATATTTCAAAATTGAATCATAGTGAGACACGGCCTCAATGATCTTCACCCTAAATCGGGTTTCTTCAAACCGTTATTTTTTTAAGGAGTTATACCCAAAATTTTTATCAATTTTTATTGCATTGAAAGTAAAAAATTCCGATATCTAAATTGTTTCTGAATTGAAAGACTGCAAAATTTTTAAAAATTCAATTAATATTTTAATTTAGTTTGCAGAGTATCTTTTATCTTTTACGTATCTTAATTAAATTAAATCTTAATCTTAAGCTTTGGAACTAATTTATTTATGAATTAAAATAAGAAATTTTTTATTTTTAACGTTTTAGTTATTATTCTAAATAAGTGGTAGGGGTTTAAATCTGTAATTTTCACTTTTTTCTTAAGATAATGCAGGTACGAAGAAATTTAAAAGTGCAAGTGTTGAAGTTCACGTAATTTATTATAAAAAACGTTTTTCTGTTTTAAATATGAATTTTAATAACAAATAATTAAGAACTTGTGATAAAAATAGATTTAATGAGAATAAAATATATTGCAGTAATCAGAAAGATTAAACTTCAAATTATCTGAAGTCTTGATTGCAGAAAAAGTTGCATGAAGTATGCCATCTTGCACTTCTAATCTAAATCACTCAGGGCCTGGCGACGATGATCACCAGACGGCGATGTCCCGTCAGGTCCGTGCTTTGTATAGTACGAAAGTTTCTTAAGGACCAATTTACCTTATTTAGGAACCTTTTTTTAGATTCCAAGGACCTAAATAAGAGAAATTAGAAATGTAAAAATATCTCAGAGTCTAACTATCAGATCTGTTAAGTATTGGAAATCCGATCAGACTTGGAGAAGAAATTTGGAAATTCTTTGATATTGGAAAGCGGGTGCCTCATGGAGTTATTCAAATTTATTTTAATGTCATTCTTTCAATCGCTCCGCTATCCATGTTACTTTTTGATCGTATACCAAGCTGGAATTTTTATTGTATAAATTCCACAAAGTATTTTGTTACCCTCCACTGTTGCAAATTCGTCACCGTCTGATGTTCATAATACAGTTTGTTCTTCGGTTGGAATAGGCTGAAGGAAAAATGTTTTTCTTTCAAATACATTTTTTTGTCGCGAGCGAAAGTAATCTTAAAATTTCCAATTGCCAAGACGGATTCCTGTTGGGAATTAATCGAATAAAACTTAGTTCTTTAAGTCTGAGCCCAATTATGGATAAAGAAGGAAGACTGGCAAGAGGAGACCTGGACCTTTCACGAAGAGAAGTCCTGGCAGGAGGCGAATACCTGTTTGAAGAACATGGCACGTGCTCTGTGCCAGGAGAATCAGAATTTCTGGAATAAGGAACACCACCTTCAGGGTATGAAGTCTGTGAACTCAACTCTGCATTAAGAAATAGAGCCTCACACTTTCTAAACGCCAAATCGGCAATGTTTATACATCGGCTCAGACAGTTGCAGTTTCCAGGCTTAGACAGTTGCTGTTTCCAAAGAGTTAACATGGGAGAAACTGTTAAAAAACTTTTAATTTAAATAACTTTTTCCGTTTTGAGGAGGTCCCAGCCCTGGGCTGAAAACCTTAGAGTTTATTTTGGTTGTAAGTCCGTCTGTTTGTCGGACGTTTCTAGTGCCGATTTAATCGGATAGAATCGTATCGGGTGTTCGGATCGAATAAAATCGGATCTAATTGGATAGAAAATATATAAATTTGAGGATCAGATATGACCGGATAGGATTGCATAGAATAGGAAACGATAGGAAAGAATAGGATAGGGTCTGATAGTATACGGCACGATCGGACAGGATAGACCGAAAATATACATAAGTTAAATATTTGAAACACTATATTAAACGGGCTACTTACTGTTTTTCTAAGCACATGTTGCCGATATTGGAAACAATAATAAAAATAAAAAAAATTAGAAGAAAAAGGAAGGGGATGTGGTTGGTTGCCTTCTCATTTTTCTTTCCTTTTTTTTTATTTTTGTACAAAATAAATTTTTTTTAGATTACAATAGGAAAATATTTTATTTGTTCGTTGTGGTCCAAATTTGGTCGTTAAATTATTTTTTCTTTCAGAAGTTTGCATAAAAAAGTATAATAAATTGTCGTAAAAGAGAGGGTGCATACGCAAATGAAAAATTTAAAATTGGGTTTGATTAAACTTTTGGAAAAATAGCTTTTTTTCCTGTTTTCATTTAAGTACTTTCAAACTTCGCTATGTGCAGAAATGTAATCTTAGAAAGCATTGGTCAATTAAAAATGAAGAAAGATAAAATTTGCAGTTTTTGAATTAAATTGGTTTAAAGTTTCGTAGTTTGAGTTTGATACTTTATAAAATAGATAATTTTGAACCAGAAGCGTGGCAAATTCAATAATTATAATTTAACTTAAAAAAAAAGATGTTTTGAATAGTAACATGGAAAACTTCTTGTTTCAAATTTAAATTAAAACCTGAATGATAAAAAAGTGAATAAGGAAAGCACATTATTGAATAATATCAATAAAAAATAAAAATATAAAAATATATATTATATTATAATATATATTATTATATTTAAATATAATAAAAAATTATAAATAAAGCAATTC
>JAAAKG020159021.1:0-29664 GCA_010014905.2 Druon quercuslanigerum | reverse complement strand
GTCCTATAGTTAAACATAAAATATGTTAATCCTGAACATCTAGATGTTACATTTGAACATCCATTTTTCTCTGTGTGTGTATTCCTCGAGGTTCTGTAATGCGTAGTTACTATAAGTAATCCAAATTACAAAGATCTACAATAATATTTCCAATTTTTTACAAAAAATAGCAACATATAATCATTCGCAGGGACTTCTGTCACTGTGCTGTGTTGCCGCGCTGTTGACTCACAGCTCTCGATAATGCAGTGGTTCACTGTACCGGCCGTGCACTTTTTTAAACTATAGTTTGTGTATTTATTACTGGTTATTCATATTTGAATAGTGTGCTACATTACAATATTCATATGTGTTGCAGTAGCCTCATAAATAGCAATTCCTATTTTTTGCACTTATTGCAGATATTTCATTACAAAAAATAGAAGCACAAAAAGATACAAAGTCACTATCGAAATTCGACATTATTTTTTTTTAATAATAAAATCGCCCAAATCGTATGAAACTTGGATAGATATATCCACAATACAGAAATAAATGACCAAAAAATGAATAAAAATTTTTCAATAAGTCGTTTTTTTAAGCTGACTGTTCGCTGTATAGGCCCTTCCCCTATTTGTTAAAAAAATGCTGTTATTTTTTAATTTAATTTTTTTAACGAGAATTGAACTAAGTCATTGGGGTTGAAAATGTACTATTTGGAATAAAATTGATTAGATACGTTGAAAATTTAACTATTTGATTAAAAATGTATACTTTTTGTTGTTAATACATCTTTTTTTAGTAGATAATTACTTTTTGGGTTAAAAATTTATCGTTTTGTTGAGAATTGAATAGTTTTGTAGAGAGCTTCTCTTTTTTAATTGCAAATTTAATATTTTAGATATATTTTTTTTTCTTTATTGACTAAAAAATCTTTTTAAAAAATGTTATGCTCGTTAAAAAATTGTTTCTATTTATTTGAAAATTCATCTCTCTTAGTAAAAATCTCATCTATTTCAGGTTGAAACGCAACTGCTTGGTTAAAAATAAATTCGTTTTGGTTGAGGATACAACTATTTTGTTAAACTTTCGTCTTTTTGCAATTGAACTGTTTTTGATTTAAAATGCAAATCTTCTTTTGGTTAAAACGTCAACTATTACATTTTTTGTTGAAAATGCTACTTTTCACGAAGAAGGGTACCTCATGGTTCACAGTTTCAAAAAAAAAACTTTACGTAATTTATGCACGGCCCCTTAGGTAGTGAAAAGTGCGTTACTGCACAGAAAAAAGTCTTGTTTTTTGTTACAACTTAATTAAGCCTGTTATTAAACTTAAGGCTATATATCTTTAATAAAAAAACGCTAAAACATGACCTCTTTAGAATACAAGAACTTTTTTTCGCTGAGTGACTGACAGTCAAATGTCAAAGGTTTTGAGTGATTTTTACTGTTTCAAGTTTAAAAGGTAAAAACAGCAAATAATCCATGTTTTATATTATTTTTCGCTAGCAGCAACAGGAATGGAGTGCTGATTTACGACTTATTTCTTGAAGTCAGACTTGAGAAGTCGATTACTCGGGACGCCACCCTGAGAAAGTTTAAAGTTTTAATTGCAGCGAGTTTAGAGGGAGGCTATTATTCTTTCTCTCCGCGGTAAAAGCGCGTAACAGCTTCACCGCGGTTCGCGACTGGCCTTCTCTCTTTTTCCCCTTAATCTTTACCTCGGTTACCACATATATCCGTCCTTGTCTTCTAAGATTCGAACAGATATAATAACAGAGCGCGTCCATCCGTGCTTGAAAGAAACGACCATTCGTTTCTTTTCGTCCGTCGGTCTGTCCGTCCATCCATTCCCCGTGTCTGCCAGTTTCATATCCACAAGCCAAGTTGGGCCTGACTGGCCCGATTTTTCATCGCTCTGCCTTTTTTCTGATACACATACATCGTAAATGCCCATTTTAGTTGGTCGCGATCTCATTAATCTTAGCCATAATGCGACGCGAGGCTCTTTCGTATAATTTTTTGGAAAAGCGTCAGGCGCCACCTGGCCGGATGTAGATATCCATCTGCCTAAAGAGGCAGATTGCCATGCACTCGATTACAACCCTCGATTACACCACTCGATCCTTCGAAAATGAGGATCTTCTTTTGCTCTCGCGCCCTCGATTATACACTCTAATTAATCAGCCATCTAATACATTATATATTCTTTCCTCTAAACCATGTCTATGTGTTATAGGAGAAGCTTTGCAGCTCGCGCACAATTTTAATTGAAATGTCAGCTTCGCACTTTTTACGACTAGATTTTATCCATCGTCTTTGACACTGCCGGTCTTTAATCATTCCGAAGTCCGTGCATGCAGTATTTGCAGAGTTAATTAAGCAAACGGGAAAAATTGTATCGTCTCAAAGATTATTCTCTGATAAGCCAATTTCGTTATCTCATTAAAGCTTTTATTGAACCCCTTCACTTAATTAAAAATGTCTCGCACAAAGTTGAACGCTATATTTTAATTAATGGTTATGAGTTCTGCTACTCGTAATCGAATCGAAGCAGAAATTGCCTTGAAAATTTATTTTCATTAAGGAGAATTTGTATCAAAATTTAATTTGAAAGGATTATTGATCTGCAAACTGAAAAAAGGATATACGTTTCTTGACAGTGGAGTTAATGAATACAGTGGCGCCGAAACAGGGCGACAGGGGGGAAGCCGCCCACATTTTGGTGGAGAAGGGGCAACCAATGTCTTCGCCCCCCCCCCCCAATATTAATGTACCTATGAATACCATATACGATAGAAAGAGTTTTTTTTCCCGGCGCCACTGAATGAAGACAATCAAATTGGGTCATTTTTGTTTTCACTACCCTCCTTGAATTTCGAACCCACAGCAGTGTGCTCACTTTATATAGGAATGACTGATCAACTATTGAAAAATAAGTTTATTCGTGATTTTATGTTAATGACCTACATTCTAATCTATAGAAGAGATTGGTACCAAATTTTACAGAGAAGTCAGTAGCAAGAGATTCTGAATATATACTTAAGAAATTCAAGATATCTTGAATGGTGTTTAAAATTTCACGTATTTCGTGTAAGAAAATGAAATTTCTGAGATGAAATAAATGGTACAATTGTAAAAACTATTTAAAATATCGAAAATGCATGCAATAAGTATTAACAATATGTTACTATAGACTTCTAATTCAAATTTGATGTGAATTGGTTAGATAAATTTGGCTGCAGAGGCATACTAGTTAAATTAAAAGGTGTAAGATTTTCAAATATTAATTTTTTTATTATGCATTATATAACTGATATCTTAAAATTGATCATTTAATCGTGAACAAGAATTGTAAATATATTAAGTATAGAGATAAGTATATCAGATAAAATGTTATTTTAGTTAAAATACAAGAAGTACTAGATTGTTTTGCACTAAACTTTTTAGCAATTCAGTAATTCATTATGAATATTATAATCACAAAAAACATTAGTGTAACACCAAATAGTGCACTTTTGGAAAACAAATTCATTAAATGAAGAACATGATTATTGTGACAGGAATTTGTTATTAACAGGATCATATTGATGGTTAAATATAAAATTAATGAAATAAAATGCAATTAATTTTCCGAAAAAACAATCCTAATATAAAACAAAAAATTAAAATATCTACTAAATTTATGTATGATTCAGGTTTACTTATAGGTAAAGGTGTTATTATTTAAGGAAGTTAAGAAATATTATTTATTCTTGAATTATCGTTCCATTATGACAAAGAAAAAATGTTCATCTATCGGAAACATCTGTTAAGTTAGGCGAACCCAACCACCCTTTCAATTGGTTAATATACCATTAAAATAAATTCAAGAAAAAATCAATTAATTAATTTTAGTAAACCAGAAATTTATTTTAAATTAAATCAATTGACATCATAATGAAATATTGAGACATTTTCCCCCACAAATTTTACAATGACTAAAATGATTTTTTAGAATTTATTTTAAAAATTTCTATAGGGTTTTTTATAAATAAAAGTTTCTCAATATATTTCATTATGAATATTTTTTTCTGAATACCTTGTTCTATTTTAATTGAAGAAATTCACGTAGTTGTATTTGGCAGATTTTCTGCATGGCTGATGTTTTGAGTGGGTTTTCATATTTTTAGTCATTTTTGTTTAATAGGGTCAATTAATGTAAATTTAATTAAATTATGGATTTAATAAATTTTAAAAAGAACCATATTATAGCCATCATTATTACTATAGGTCTGCCATCGTTTATTAGAATTTGTAATAAAAATTTAGATACGTTTGAACATTGAAATTTTTTCAATAGACAAAAGTTCAACTGCACATCAATTAGACTTCATTTAGTTGGATTATACTAATTTTTTAAATCAAAATAACAATTTTTTTGGTTAAAAATGGATTCAAAAGTCAAGTTGAATGTTCCTAATATGACTTTTTAAAATATTCGAATAAATCGAATTACAAAGATTCGACTTAACTTTGGATTCATTTTTTTACCAAAAAAAGAGTTATTTTTATTTTAAAAAATTGTAATAGATTAAGCAAATTAAACCGGTTTGATGTATACTTATAAACTTCTCTCTATTTTGAAAAATTCAGTTTTACATTCATGTCTAAATTGGTATTAAATATTCGAAAAAACAACTTCAGACCTCTAAGTATTATAATTATTTTAATTGTTGATCTTAGGTTTTATTGACCAGGAAATTTTTTATTATTAATTTTAGATGTTAATTTTGTTTGTCTACTGGTCAAACTCAATATTATTAAAATATATTGATAAATCTTAAGATTGTGAAAAATATGTCTCTATCTCCGCTGGGATCTGAACCCAGGACCTTCAGATTTCCGGTCTGATGCTCTTACCAACTGAGCTACGGAGTGACGAGAAAATTTTCTTCGCAACCTCCTTACAAGCTGGATGACAATGGCATCCTTGATACTTTTAAGATTTTTCTTTTTCTAAACATGAATTCATATTTTAATTGTTGATCTTAGGTTTTATTGACCATGAAATATTTTATTATTAATTTTAGGTGTTAATTTTGTTTGTCTACTGGTCTATCTCAATATTATTAAAATATTGATAAATCTTAACATTGTGAAAAAAATGTCTCTATCTCCGCTGGGATCTAAACCCAGGATCTTCAGATTTCCGGTCTGATGCTCTTACAGATAGACCAGTAGACAAACAAAATTAACATCTAAAATTAATAATAAAATATTTCCTGGTCAATAAAATCTAGGATCAACAATTAAAATATGAATTCATGTTTAGATAAAGAAAAATCTTAAAAATATCAAGGATGCCATTGTCATCCAGCTTGTAAGGAGGTTGTGAAGAAAATTTTCTCGTCTCTCAGTAGCTCAGTTGGTAAGAGCATCAGACCGGAAATCTGAAGGTCCTGGGTTCAGATCCCAGCGGAGATAGAGACATTTTTTCACAATCTTAAGATTTATCAATTTTTTAATAATATTGAGATAGACCAGCAGACAAACAAAATTAACATCTAAAATTATTTATAATTATTATAATTATTTATTGTTTATGACTATTATATTATTTATTTAGTTAACTTTTACTCTGGTGAACCCGATTATACATCATAGCCACGGACTAAGTCAAGTGGCAGATGAAATCAGGATGTTATTAGTTAATCTAATACGATGCTTGAAACCTCCTGCGATGATGCTGTAGGTATACAATTACGAACGGCCGCGAGCGTTGCAGGTGACAATAGTCACCCCTGGATGCTTTCTTAGAGTTACCATCTTCTTAGAGCTACCATGTTATATTATTATTATTTTTATTATTGAGCACCATATTATTGTTCTTTCTAAAAAAAATATCAACTTTTTTTCTTGTGAATATATTTTTTTTTTTTGCTACCCTCGTCGGGATTCAAAGCCACAAAAGTCTACCTACTTCAATACAATACTAGAGCGTTACCATATGAACCACATTAATCCATTTTTATTTTTAAGACTAATTTCATTTGTCTAAGAACCTAATTTATGGATGTGATTCTGCATTTATAAAAATAGATTTGTTCCTAGAATCTCATGATGATTTTAATGAGACAGGAAAGAACAATATAAATATGAGCAGGTGTCCCAAAGAGATGCGACAAACGTCCAGTGGGTGATGACACCAGTTTTAGAAATTGTAACGTGTAACCTATCGTCAGACATAACCGCGGGCGTTGGATGAACGCGACCATCGTACAGGGCGCAGGCAACCAACAGTGGCAGTGGCTTTTCTGGTTTGGTTCGCATTACGGGTTACTCTGGCAGGGTAATGACGATGATTCCAACGTCGGGTGGGTCATCATCTCGTCACTAAGTCACCTGCGGCCAAATCGTACAGGCCGACGACGCACGCACACACCCGTGACCCCCGAAAATCCAAAGAGGGAAGTACGGTTTATGGACTTATCAATCATTTGGTAGCCCTGTCCGAGGGACTCTGGTGCTTTCTTACCGATGTAGTCTGTTATTAGCAACGATTAAAAGATTCCTTCGGCAGGCGTACGACGTCTCTGTTTTTCTTTTTTCTGACAATGTGCGTTTCCTTAATTCATTTCATTGCCAAGATTTACGACCAGGCCCACGATTATTGAACTCTGCTTTTTATTTGTATCTTTTCATTTTCAAAAAAGACATTATTTCATCACACATTTCAAAAATGTTTATTGGTAAAGTCGAAAATAGTGTGAAGCAATATTCTACATGTAATCAATTTTGAAATGCCAGAAATATACTATTAGCATCTTATAACTGACGCTGTTGCATATTCCACTCTTTTTCCAAAAATTCAGTCATATTCTGATATACTTCCGAAAAAGGGTATACTTCCGAAAAAGTCATCCAAGAATACTGACGTGATACTTGGCCGAGGGGTTTCTTTTGCATCCCAGCCACTAGTGCCATAAGAATTTTTGCTCTAAATTAATATAAATTAAGTTAGTAACATGTACTTTTTTTTTAATTTTGAAAAATATTCATCTGGAGTCTTGATTGTAATGTGGTTCGATCCATTTCAAACAAATGAATAAAAGAAAAGACATTACATATTTTATTTTATAATCATAATAGTAACATAACATTTAGCAGAACTGTAGCAAATATAAAAATGCTTTTCTCAAAAAAATTTTTGTCGTAGGGATTACTTTTCGCGGGTTTTTCAACAACAAAAATTAATAAAATATATTATTAACTAAATTTCTATTAACTTGCGCTAAAAATCCTTTCGTAACTGTGAACTGGAATGTAAAAGAAACCAAATTTTAACCAAGATGTCAAATGATCAGTCCATATTCTAAGGTGAACTTTTTGGAAGTATTTCAGCGAATAAAAATTAACATGTTGATTTTATTTTGAAAACTTCAAGATGGAATAAAATAAACAAAGGATATAGAATTAAAGCCTATTCAAACAAAAAAATTATGAACAAAATATTTTTAAGTTTAAACAATTAAAAATGAAAAAGTAACAAATTTAAAGACCTTAAATTGAAAATTACACAATTTTAAACTTTAAATTTTCAAAAATTTCAATAGAATATTCAAAATGAAGCAATTTAAAATAGAATCACACAAAATGAAACAATCTGAAATGACCTATTTTATGTTTTGAAAACTGCTACATTTAAAGTATTAGTCTTTAAAACTTAAAAATATATACATACTACGAAAACAATTTTAAGCTATATATAGAAAAACATTTGGGATCGTGAATATTCTTTTGATTTTACAGTCGGCAAACAAACAATACTACGTCCTCCAAGATAAAAAGATACGTAAGTCATTTTGCGGTTTATACTGTCATTCTTTTATATCTGGGAATGTAAAAATCGACCTAAACAAAAATGTCACTTATGTATTTTTTTAATTTAAACGGCAGAATAATGTTATAAAAAAGGAGATATTAAAGGTATAAAGTTGATGATTTTAGATTATGTAGGAAATTAGATAAAGATATACTTAAAGTGGAGGGTTTAGGAATTTCAAATTTTAAATAGTTTAAGGTTCTTCTTAGGTCATTGAAGTTGAGCAACGCTTACTCGGACGGCAGTCATTGTAATAAATTTTAAAATTGTATGAAAAAGCTTGAGACTCTCTCTTAGATATATACTAGTGTATTATATATTATAACTATTATGTATTTATTTTATTTACTATCAATTCATGTTTGGTGAAGGTTTAGGTGATAATTTTATTGAGTTTGTGCAGTAAATGTCTCGTATATTTTGGTCGCTGAATGCAAATCTAGCAGCACTATTGTTTATCTCATATGGTTTTTAAATGTTTTGAGCTCAGAATTTTGCACAAACAACCAGCTCTTCGTCCACTTTTGAGTATATTATAAACTAGAAAAATAATTTCATAAAAATAAAAAATATTTTAGTTTTTTGAATTCAAATCAGATAATTTCCTTAAAAAACAGATATTACAGAAAAATTGATTTGCAATCAGAATTTAAGAAAAATGATTGGACTTAATTCGCATCTAAATTATTGACCATAAAAATTGAATCGGGAAAAGCAAAACGCTTCTAATTCAAGCCACCGCATTATACAGAAGTAAAATAGGTATAAGTGGATACATCAGTTTTTATTTTTATTTAGCAGGAAAGGGAACAGCATTAGTAGCATTAGTATTAGTATTATAATAGTATTAGTAGTAGCATTAGTAAAAGAATTTTTTTATTTTGACAATAATATATTCTATATTATTAAATACTTATTAAAATCCTATAAGGATTGTCAAATTGTTAAACAACGATCCTTTTATGATCCATTGATTTAGTTTACATTATTTGAAAGTTAAAAATATTTGAATATTAAACTTTACGGAAATAAATATCAAAACCTTAGGTTTTTACTGAAATTGGATGAATACTCAATTTTGTCAAAAAGTGGGTTCAGCACCGTTTAACTCTCTTTTCTTTAATTGATGCTTGCGCGCACATGAAATGAGAGCACTGAAACATTAAAAATCCGCAAATTTAAAAACTGTTCTTGTGTAAAAAACAATTGTAATTATGGTAATTTGGATTATTCCAAACTAAAGCATTTTCAATTGCACGTTTTTGGATACCTAAACTACTTGTTCATTAAAAAAAATAACGCCTGGATCAATTTATGTCACTCGTCAAAAGAGGGTATTCGAAAAATTATTTAGTTTTCCGCAAAATAAGATTAATCTTCTTCTTTTAATGCGGCTGTTTGGATTCAATATACCATCTCTCATCAGATCGAATGAGTCTACATTCTATGCGAAAGATGTTCAATGCATTTGAAAGTTAAGTTTTATTTTCCTGAAATGATTCCAGTAAAAATACCGGAACTTCAAATTAATGTCTCAAATGATCTTTTTGACAATATTTCCGAAATGTAAATACAAAATTTAATTGAACTAGTAGAATGTTTCTTAGTATTCTACGCCTTTTGACTTTATATATCCTTTACAAAATCAAAATTGGGTACTAATATGGCGTCTCTGGGCCTTTAACCAGTATGTTCGGCTGGAAGGTGGGCCGTGTTGCAAGTTGAAGGTGATATATGCGTCGTTCGTGCTTTGCGGTAGGAGAGAGGCGCGCCGCCATAGAGGGGAGTTTAAAACATCGCGTGGGTGTGAAATAAAATGGTGGTCCCGCAGCGGCTTCGAAGTGGTGTTTAATAAAAAGCAATCCTCTCCCCCGTAGATTTAACAAGAGTGTGAATTTCTCGAAAGATTAAACTGCCACCCGCTGCGAAACTTTTTCTCTCGTAACAAATGACCACCACGAAAATAACACCGATAGGTTCCGTAAATGTCATCCAGAAAATATGCAAAATTTTAATGAAATAATTCCTAAAGTTATTATTGCACCTGCTGTAAAATTTGCTTGCACATAATATGCAATTAACCTTATGAGTGAATAAGCTCTTAAATTTCTCAAGAACTTAAATTTGCAACCCCATTAAAAGGTTGCAAGTCCGAAGTCTTCATTATCTTTAGAAGAGTTAACAATTTATTTTC
This sequence comes from Druon quercuslanigerum, assembly GCA_010014905.2. Classification (NCBI taxonomy): domain Eukaryota; kingdom Metazoa; phylum Arthropoda; class Insecta; order Hymenoptera; family Cynipidae; genus Druon; species Druon quercuslanigerum. The sequence continues at coordinate 19,627 of JAAAKG020159021.1, read as the reverse complement.
TCTTTTATTTAGAGCAAATCGAAATCGCATCAGTCGATTAAAAGAAGCAACAACAAGAAAAATAAAAACAAGAGACTAATATTGTTCGAGTCTGTGGAGGTTTTTCAAAGACTCTGGCGAACGGCGACGTACTTCCATTTGCCACCCTTTCCCCCCTCGGGCCCCTGATCTTCACGCGTAAAAACGAACACACAGGGAAAGCTTCCACATATGGTAAGGCCCCTGAGTATTTTCTCGTAGGTGGGTGAGTGTCGATGTAAGAGAAACATGAATGTACTCGCATTTGCTTGACGTGTATAGGAACGTGGTATACGCGGGGGACGGCGGGCCTCGAACCCGGTAATTAAATAGCTGAACCCTGCAATTAGGGCCACTAAATCGTGACGGGCCCTGGACCCAGCGAGCGAAGGGCCCGCCAGACAGAAAAAAAACGTCTCGAAACGTTGCTTCAGCTCTCTCTCTCTCTCTCTCTTTCTCTCCCTCGGTCTCGCTAGGGCCTCTAGGCCGGTTTGCGAATCGGGCCCTCTTTTTCTATCCCACGGACCCCAAATTTGCAGGATTTGGGACCGCGCTATCGCGGGGGTGGCTTCGTAATATGTGGGAACCTGATAGAACGCAGACGCAGGTTGCATTAGGCAAGATCTGCCTAACGTTACGAGAATGCGAGGCTATCTTTGCTGGGAAAGAGAAGTATTTAGATTTTTTGGGCCCGAGGAGTCGAAGACGTGATTCGTGCCTCTGACCTGGCGAGACGAAAATCGACCTTGTACTTCCGTAAAATGGGAATGCTAATTTTTCAAGTGAGGATTTACGAGCGAAGGTAAAGAGGCTGTAAAAATATGGTATATATTTTCGGAGAATTAAAAGGGGAATTAGGAAAATTTGACTAATTACGGGAGGAAACAAATTATTCAAAAAAATGCAGAAAAATAATAAGTTAAAATTTAAATTTATCTAGTCTCAATGTCAGGAGATTTGAAATTTCATTTCAAGTATAACGGTTGACTGACCGGACTGCGTGTAGTAAGTAGTCCTCAGCTCACGTAAAACCCATGGGGAAAAAATGTTCCCAAAATGCACTTACCTGCAACAGAGAAAAAAATAACTCTATTAGTCTCTTATTATCTTATGCATAACTTATTAGAAATCAGATTAATTATTACAATGAAGGAAAAGGGCATCACGCTAATTTGAAAACTTTTTCTATCCTCCTCTTTTTCGTCACAAATCATCACATAAAGCTTGAACTCCTAGCGTGACGTCACAAATAAGAACATTTAAATCCCTTTCAAGTCAAAACTTTCACTTGAAATGTATTTAATAAATCTCTAAAATAAAACACAAAAATATAAACATAATATTTTAACAGATTTCACGGCCCAAAAAAAATTAACTAGAAAACAAACAGTTGCATTTACAACCAAAGAGTTGAACTTTTTAAAAATATAGTTGAATTTGCAACCAAGAATTTTTCTACCATAAAAAGGTCAATTTTAAGAGAATGAGCGGTCGTTGGATTTTAAAACATATAATTGAATTTTCATTATATTCAGACGAACAGCGGCGTAGCCAGGGGAAGGGCTTGGAGCCCCCCTCCGAAACTAAGTATTTTTATTATTCAATTCCCTTTTCCCCACTCTTAGCCTAAACATAAACCGGTAGCCTTCTCCGAAAAAAATCGAAGCGCTCTCCCCCCAAAATCCTAGCTACGCAACTGCAGAGGAATTTTCAACAAAAAAGGTAAAGAATAATAAAAAAAAAAAATAGCTGATATTTTTACCAAAATAACTTAACCAAAAAAAAGTAATAATGCACTATTAACAATAACCAAAAAGCCCAAAAAGAGGAATTCTTCTTTAAATAGTGGACGTTTCCACCCAAAAACGAAATTTTCAATCAAAAACTTTATTTTCAACCAAATATTTTTAAGTATTTTTAACTAAAATAATATAAGTTTCAACTCAAAGATACGAACTTTTCACAAAACACAAAACATTTGAAGTTTCAGACCGAAAAGATGAATTTCTAACCAAATAATTAAACCTTACACAAAAAAGAATCAAATTTCAAACGAAAAATAGAACAATCAAATTTGCAGTTCAAAAATTTATTGTTAACTAAGAAAACAAATTTTTAAGAAAGTAGTTCAAGTTTTAACCGACTTGGTTAATCTTTTAACTAAGAAGATTTTATTGACATAAAACCGACTAATTCAGAACAAAAGACATGAATTTTTAATCAAATAGTTGGATTTTTATCTGAAGTACATCACTTTTCAATAAAATGGTTGAATTTTAATTTAAAATACGTAAATTTTCAACTAACTAATAGAAATTTTATTTAAAAACGATCAATTTACAACAAAAATGAAATAGTTAAATTAGCAGTCACAAACATTTATTTTCAATAAAATCGTCAAATTTGTATCCAATAAAATAATTTTATTACCAAGTTAGTTCCATTTTAAATGCAATAGGTAAAATTTCCACCAGAAACTAGAAAAATAGATAGTTTTATAAATATGTACAATCAAACGAAAAAACGAGAATAGGGGAAACTTTGTTTAAAACAAGAAAAAAATGAAGTTAGAAAACAAAAAGGGGGAAAAAGGGGATAGGAGGAAGAGTGTAAAGTCTTTATTTAGGTGATCTACTATTTATTAACATGAAATCAATAATTTCAATTTTGCCAAGCTATGTAAAAAGTCGTCACTAAATCTATTACCCCCCCCCCCCCCACTTTAGCACTGTGACATAGTTTTCGATCGGCCCCTAAATGAAATACTTTATTGGTTAACGTTTTCTTTTATAAAACTATGTACTTATCCTAAAAGTTGGCAGTTAAGGAGCTCTGAAAGTGACCTCTCTATATTTATTCTAATTTAGGGAATATTGGGAAACTAGGCGCACCAAATAGGGTGTAAACGGGCAACGGTCGGAACACGGAAGACGAGCAGGGTGGTGAGTCTGTGGAGGGTACGATTGGAGATAATGGTAACAAACAGTCTTCCTTCCTGTACAGAACGTCGGGGTCTTCGGGTCGGCGTCAGAGTCCGATGCACCGTGATTTCCGTATGCAAAATTAAGCGTGCACACGCACAAAGGGTCCCGCGAGATGGATGGCCGAGCATCACGCTCCGAGCCGTATTAAAATATCAGCCCCCTTCCTGCTCCGCTTTTTACCCCTTCCTCCAGTGCTTGTATTAAATCATCCTCCCACCAGCCCTACGGCTATCTTCGAGACCTATCGGTGGACCGAGCAAGATACTGTACTGTTTCGCCCAGGGCTAACGTGTACTGTGTATCACGAATCGATATCGACATTCTATCTATACCACCGTGATCAAGACAGACAAAAACTCCAGAGAACAATGAGCCCATTTCTTTCAGGCCTGATTTTTCCTTCGTTAATTTTATTGAGTTCTAAGAGAGCAATAAGTTATACGCAAAATAATATTTATTATTAATAAGTTGTAGCTAAACATTTTTTTAATAAAATAAAATTTATATTACTGGAGTATTATCATTTGAAGTGTAGAAAGGAAAAAGGAGGTAGCTGACAATTTTACGAAAAAAAGCTTTTGTGATAGAAAATTCTCAAAAATTCAAATGCACATCGTGTTGCAAGGTTTTGTCTGAAATCGTATTTTTTATGGTGGTAGCAATACCTTAAAGTTACATTTTCATAACCATTGAAAAAACGTTTTGTGATCAAACTATTTGTACGCTATTCCATTCAATATGTTTATGATTCAACAACAAAAATGCAAATTCTACTATTTATCTCTACCTAAAAGCGAAAAATCGTTTGTCACACTGACACTGACTAATTGAACATTAATTTTCTCGCAAATGAATAATTTTTTTCGATATCACTTTTTTCTCTGTATTCATCAACTCAACACCTCGGGGACGAATCACAATTTAAAAATATATAATTATAATTTTTGTCATGATCGAGGTCACGATTTTAAGACAATTTTAGAAACCATGAAAATTTAACCTTAAAAATAAACTCTATTTTCTCGGAACTGAATGATTTCTTTATCAAACTTTTTGTCTCTGTATAACTCATCATCTCGGCGAAAGATCAACCCTTAATTTTTATTAAGTAATTCATTTCTTATTGCTATCTTAATTTAAATCGGACAGGGTAAAAAAAAGTGTCATCCCGACACGATCACATATTCAGACAATATTTTCTCATAACTGGAAGCTTGTTTTCAATCAAACTTTTTTGGTGACGAGTAAGCAATACTTCAACCCGATAGCAGATTTTTAAAAATTGCGATTTCTATTCTACGCAATGCTTTTTTCGCGTTCCTGCACAGCTGATATGTATTTTCAGTGACATCCTTCTGTCTTTCTATCCTTAATTTGTGGACGATTTTTTTGAATTTATTGGCACTATATTAGTAATCGGACTCACAGTGACCGAAAATAACAAAATTATCTGCAGCTCGAGACCTTGCGACCGTCGGCGTGAAGAGACAGTGTTATTGGTATGGTATCTCGCTCAGCTTGGCTGGGCAATACCTATAGCTTCCTCATATCACTTCAGGTCCGACTTCAAATTTGCTAATATGACAATGTTGCAGTAAAGGGATTCAAAGCGAGATCAAACCACTTTAATATATGTACGTTGCCAATACTTTTAATTTTAGAAATAGCCGAAGATTTTGTTAATCAGAAAAATATATTTATAATAATATAATAAAGATTTATTCTGACAATTAAAACTAAAGAAATTTCATTACAAAAACTTCGAATATGAGTTTTTTTCTGATTGGAAACGTTAAATTAGATCATTCCAAAAATGGTTTGAAATTCTATAATCTTATTCTTTCTGGAAATTCTTTCAAGATATTTGATAAAATTTGAAACTGTTGTAAATTCTATATGCTAAGTAAAATATATTACAATACAAAAATGGTTGAGAATTGAAAAGATTGGAACTACTCCTTCAAAACAAAATGATGTTCTTAAATATTTAGAAACAACAGACAATTTTATTTGTTCAAGGTAAGTAGGATATTTGAAAATAAATTATATTGCTTTAAGGCGTGCGACGACATTTTTGCATTGGAAAAAATTGGATTAAAAATCCTATAAGTAGAATATCCTTTAAGTATTTTTAAAAATCAAGATATGTTCGAATCCCGGTGTTTTAGAAAATACATTTTACATCTCATCAATACACTAGCTTAGTCTAGATCTTTATTCAACGTATATACTCTTTTCACGTTTTTTTCACTCTCATATTTTTCATCCAAAACAGATCGTCGGACATTAAACCCTTTAGCTAACATCCCTTTCTAAATGAACAGTTAGCCCAACTCTAATAATAAGCCTTGAAACAACTCAATTGTTTGTACAATTTCTAAAATTCCTTACAGTCTGCAGCCTGATTTTTATTAAAAGTGCTGGTATTCACTTGAAAATTTGGTCAGAGGAGTGGAAAACAGCAGAAAATCAAAACTCGTTTCAAAGAATAAAATGTAGATAATATAGCTTTTCCATCCAAGGCGATTTCTTCTTGAACGAACGTGTAAACTGAGACTCTGAGAGCCAAGACATGCTCTAGGTTAGGTGTGTAGATTGAGGCTGGCAGACAATTTAATTTTCTAATTATCGTAACGCGGCCTGATCGGGATGGTGGTTATCTTCTGGTGGCATCTACGAGAAGGGTCCTCCCCGCGTATATAAAAGCTAATGGATCCTCGTAAGCGAGGCTCGACTCAATCTCAACTAATATCCGATGTTTTATGGCAAGCATATACGAGACGGGCGAATCGGTTACCTCGGTAGGTAGTAGGTACCTGCGCACTACACTGCGGTGAATTAATTGATTACTCTACGTACCACGTACAGCCATTCTGGACTCTTACCAGGGAAACGAGAAGTCAAGAGGGGCTCTCAGCACATTAAGAGAAGGGGGCGCACCAAGAACATAACCTCAAATGGTTATAACACCGATGGACTGTGGTCGCGCTCCGCGAATGGGCACCTGTGTTGGCGCGACTCCGATCAAGTGAAACTGGTTTGCGCCTTGTCTTATACCATCTTCAACATTTAGAAAAAAAAAAATAAACAAATAAAAAAAGAGAAATAAAAGAAAATGTATTGGCAAAAAGCGAATGGTGGCATACAGTGGATAACTGTTGATAACAATACTGAATACTGTCGAGTATATTTTTATTGTTTGTAAAATATTTTCAGCATCTCAAAAAATGACTAATAGGACTTGCTGAGTAGTGAGACGAAAGGAAAGTGGTTTCCTGCTGAGAATACATGCTGAGACTTAACCTAGACGGCACACCTCCGTGCTATTGTAAGTCCGCGGGAGGTTAAATCTCTACAAATAGGCTGCTAATGTACGAATGCTCACGTAGGCGCTAAACGGACATATCATTGACAAACAATATGTCAACCCCTCTGTGTGGTCTGATGCAAGGATAATGTATACAAAACTATATGTAAAAAATTCCTACAAAGCCCTGGGAATGTCATTTTCAATAAAATACTCTTCACCAAAGCAAATACAAAAAAAGCACCATCATTTAAACTTAAAGTTTCCAGGGCTGCAATAATCAGTGGAATAAAGTTTGTGATCCTGCATGTGTAGCTTGAATCTCCCTGGGCAGATGGTTAGATCGCGGTTGCAACGTGGTTATTGCGTTAACCTTTTGCCTCGATTCGCGGAGAGAAGACCGAGACTGCGAGGCTGAGGTGTGAAACCACTCGAAAGCAAAGAGCCCAGAAATTGCGTGCCATTATCCGGTAATACCCTCGCAAAATCGCTGTACTTCAAGACTCTTCGATAACGATTCGAAGAATGTTTCTTTTGTGCTCTTTTTTTCTATCGCGCACGGATGGTACACCGTACACATTACTCTTTTTTATTTTTTATTTATCGACAAAATCGATTCTTCGTAAGCAGTAGGTATAGCGATTTACGGAAGAGTGAAATGGTTTAGTGAAATGGTCTTTTGGGCAGCAAAATGAGACCGTTAAAGAACTTTAAGCAATAAATAAAATAGGAAAAACATAAAGGAACTAAGAATATTAGAAAGTTTCTTCAACAGAGTGCGTTTTCGCAAGAAATACTATAGTTCAAAGTTTAATCAAAAGATGGTTAATTTATAAGAACTGAGTTGGGACCGATCAATAACTGCGTTTTTTTACAAGTAAAGCATCTATATTCCCCACTTCTTCCTTATTTTAAAGAATTCCTTTTTTGTCTTTTTTCTAAACTTTCCCTTAATAGGGAACTGAATGAATGGTAATCATTAAGAAAATTCTTATATTTTTGTATGAAAGTTGATTCTTTTTCATTGAAAACACTAGATTGATATATTTTGGGTTTAGAATTCAACTCTTTAGCCTAAAAATTCCTTTATTTGGTTGAGGATTAAAATATTTTGTTAAAAATTCGTGTTTTCCCCGACGATTAATTTTCTCCACTAAAAATTTCACTAAACCATGTTTGGCTGAAAATGATAGTTTTCAGTTGAAAACTCAACTATTCAATTTTTTAAGGAGAATTCATCGTTTTGTTTCACAACTGCAAATGCTTGCTCGAAAGTTGAAATTCTTTATTAAAAGCTATATTTATTGCGCAAAGATTTGACTATTTTGCTGAAAATTCTTTGTTTTTAACAAAATCATTTTTTCAACTGAATATTTAACTATTTCAATACTAGTGGAAAAAGTAAAATTTTTAGTTTAAAATTCAAATATTTTATTGAAAATTTATGTATTTTGTTAATAATTAGTTCTTCTTGGTAGAAAATTAATCTGTTTGATTAAAAATTCAACTGCTTGGTTGAAAGCTGAATTAATTTGTTAAGACGTAGATTAATTAGTTGAGGATTTTTTTAAAGTTCTTTTTTTTTCTTTGCTTGAAATTTATCGTTTTTAATGTAAATTTTAACTTTTCGGTTAAACATTTACACTTTTTGTTTGATTTACTTTTTTCGCTTATAAATTTCACTGTTTCTTTGAAAAATCGCCTTTTAATTGTAAAAATTCTATTATTTTGGTAGAAGTTTCAACTACTTGATGGAAAATTATGAAAAATCTTCATTGGTTAAAAGATCAATTATTATATTTTTTCGTTCGGAATTCATCTTTTTTGGTTAAATTCGATTTTTTAAAATTAAATTACCATATTTTTTTGGTTACAATTGATTTATTTTTAATTTTTATTATTATTTATTTACTTTTCTTTGCGATTAATTTTAATTGAAAATGTAAGTACTTTATTGAAATTTGAACTTCTTTGTTGAAATATTCGTTATTGTTAAAGATTTATCGTTTAAATTAAAAATCAAATTATTTAGTTGAATAATTAGTTATTTTGTTAAAAATTCATCTATTTTGTTAAAAGTTCTCTTTTTTATAATAATTGAATTGTTTTGTTGAAAATGTGTCTTTTAGGATAGAAAATTAGTCTTTCTTGATTTAAAATTGATCTTTTAAGGTAGTAAACGTTTTTGATTGAAATTTTAACTGTTTTCGAAAAAATTCCTCTAATTAGATTGATTATTCAAATATTTGGTTAAAAATGCAACTGCTTGAGTTTGAAGTTAAAACTTTTTGTATGAAAATTCGATTATTCTATTGGGAATTTATCGTTGTAACACTCTCAATGTGAGTCCGTGAGGAATCACTGAGTTCAGTGGAAATTGTTACTGATTTCATTCAGTGACCCATTTCTCATTCATTCAAATGTAGAGACTAGATTAAAAATTCAGTTATTTAGTTAATAATTTGTCTTTTTATTTGAAAATTCAACTATTTAGTTGCAAATGCAACTGTTGTTGCAGGTTGCGTTTCATATTGAATTTAATACATGATACCTATAAATTAGTTTTATTTTTATAAACTTATTCCCCTATTACTTTCTTTTTTTGTGTTATAAAAATCACACTATTCCCTGTATTTTAGGAGCATTTTGGGATGTCAAGTCTGTGTTATTTTTGGCGTTTATTAAATGAAATCGAAGAAGAAATTTTGACCTAAAGGACGGAAGGTGGTGTATTTGTGACGTCACCCTGGGGGTTTTTAAGATTTTTCGTAATGATCTGTGAAGAAAAAGGGGAAGCGTTGGAAAAGCGTTTCAAATAGCGGACCTACACAGAAAAAAACTGGAGATTCGTCCGTGTTGCGGCTCAAGTACATGTTGGTATCCTTTAGAACTGAGTCTCCAGTAGCCTTTTATTTTAAGGTTCCTTTTTAGCTCGTTTGATATCCAAATGATAACTGTCTCATCCTATATCGATATTATTTTTCTTGCAAGAATGACTAACATGTATAATTTTAGTTTCATTATTAAATTTTGTCCAGTACAGTGTCAATAAGTCTGTATTGTAATATGAAAGGTGCATCAGTAGCTTGTAAAAACCTTCTCCTTTGGGACCAAAAATCGGTTCTAATAGAAACCCCAGTTTTTTCTGTGCTTTTGAACGACTCCCTTTGGATTGCTTCAGCTTTTATTGTGCAGCTTTCTGAAAAAAATAGTAAGTGAAGGTGTAAATGTAATCAACTAGAAAAATCTTAAAATGTTATGTGTCATTATAAATCGAGTTCTAACCGATCAAGGGATACTGGAGTGATAAAAAGAAGAGCCTTGTGAGTGAGCTGATCATCTCAAGCCAGCCTTGTGTGGAGACGAGGAGTTATGGCCGCATTCGTCTCCATTACCAGGTGAATCATTGAGAGAACGACCTAACCTTACGTGTAAACCAACCTCAATTCACATATATACCAATATCCTTTGCGAGCGGGCATATAACGAACACCGCTCCATCGGCACGTACATCCCTCTTTATACTATACCCACGCTATATTATTGTTTGCATAAACGCGATCCGTAAATCTTCCCTTGTTCGACCATTTGCATTTCTCCTTTCGCGAATCCCACGTTTATCTAAACGAACATCTACAACTAGACGTCCATCAAAGAAAACATCGCACATTAGATACCACTGTTTAAGGGGGTGTCACATGCTTCCTTGCATGACGCGAATCCATTCTTTTTCCAAACAAGGTACATATTTTTGTATCTATGTATTTAGAATTGTATGATACATAAATCGTAGCATGGCCGCGGATTTCCACTGTGCATCGCGGAACAGATTTTAATTTCTACGTGAGAGTTTCTCTACCAGTGATAAATACAATTGTTCCTGATATTATTTTTTTTTTGGTCTACCGCTGTGTGCGTATCCTAGCGAAGCCTTAAATACTTTGATAGTAAATACATTCCATTAGACCAAAAAAAATAGTATTGGAAAGAATTATACCTATCAATGGCAATGAAACTCATACGTCTATAAATTAAAATTATATCATCAGGTTGGAATCACCTACAAGTATAAAAAAATAATGAATTTAATCGAGATTTTCTTGTAGGAATTTGTAAAAAATGAATCTCGCGCTCTTCGTATTAGTTAGTCCAAGCATTTAGAGCAAAAAGGCCTCTTCATCGTCTTAACTTGATAAATTCTATTTTGTTCGTGTCGATAAAACAGTTAATTTAGGTTTTGTAAAAAGTTAAACTAGAGACAACATTCTAAAAAATTGTTATAAAAAAAACATTTTATCTTCTTTAGATGCCGAGTCATGATTCTTCAAAGTAACTGGAATAAAAAAAAGTGGCTGAAAAATTAAATTCTGCGTTTGCATCTTTAATTTGGTACCTGTTAAATTTACAAAAAGATGTTTAGTATATTAATTAAAGTAGACGTGATATCCAGTATTTCTAAAAAAAAAAAATGAACTGGCCCCAATAGGTCGTGAGATATAATCGCCTAAAGTTGTTTATTCTTTACCCATTTGTCAATGCATCTTTAAAGCATCTTAAATTCGAAGTCGGCTTGAGATAAAAAGTTCTTTTTTATTTTCTTAGAATATGTCTAGTTTAATTTTTCTGTAAGATATAAGGGGGAGGATTTTTTTAAAATATTTCTGGGATACGCAGTAGTCATTTCTAGAAACTCGGGAATTTGCCTTAAAACTACTATGTAAATAAATCGTTTTAGTACAAAAACGCGCTCTACCTAGTTAAAAACGTAAAAATACTACCAGATGTTTGGACTATTACCACCTCGTGTGAATCTGAATCTATATCCTGTTTAATATTGCGGAAACATACCTTCCTACCAAAAGTTCGATCATATCTAGAATTTCACATTGTTTAAATTTCATAGAACAAGATTGAAATTTGGAAAAGGACTTTTTCCAAAACTGGGAGTAGAGGATAAGAAAAAGGAGGAAAGTAACTATTATTCCCAGTTAAGGGACATGGGTGAAATATAGTAGTTTTGGGGATCTCAGAAAAGGGGTTGTTTGAGCAGTTGAGCACCGATTTACGGCTCTTAACTTCCGGCTGGAGCGAGCATTATTGAGATTAATTATCCCGCATCTGCTCAGGCGAAATGGATTTTCGATCGAAAACCAAGGGTAACTTTATCGAGGCAAAGTAGAAATAAAATCGGCTAAACTTTCTAACAGTATTTATAGAAAATATAGGTGATTTATGCATTGAATCTTTTTACTATTAGTTTTGTAGTATCAGTCCTTATAGGATTATATAAAAGTTGTTTTTTGAAACATAATCTATCCTCTAATTGTCGTACTTTTTCCCTGTAAGTACAGGCATTATATGGAATGCGTTTTAAAGTATGCAAGGTACTTGTGTTCCTTTACGAGCGCTCTTCAACGTAACGAGACCGTGATAATTATCTATAGTACATTCGCGAGATATACCGGCAAAAGGGAAATTAATTTCACGATGATTTCTAGTTACTCTTTTGCAAAGATTCTGATAGAAGATGAAAGTTTATGCTTCTTTAACAATAAACTCGAAGACGGGAAAATATATAGATTCATCATGATATTAAAACTGAAGATAGTGAAATTGTAATTTTTTAAAAATTCTGAACGCCTCCAATAAATCTAAAAGAACCATAAAGCAGATGCTACATTTCGATTTTTGTGTTATGAAAGTTCGATAGCCATCTGTTAGTGATTTAGGCATTTTGTATTTTAGCCCAGATTCCTACTAAATTGCTTATCTCATTAAAATCAAAGAAAACAGACAGTATATTGGATGGATGATTTTCCCGAAAATATTTTTTCAGATTATCTTAGATATAACAATATTCTGTATTTGACCCCAAAATCTCATTCCTCTGGTATGCCATAATGATGTCTTCCTATAATACTAAAGCGAGCCAAAAACTTATCAAATATTTTTAAATATCGAAATTATAAATATTTTATAAAACAAATCTATATTTATTACTTTCATTTGAAAAAATGTGGTATGGATAACCCCTATAAAATGCGAAATCATGCAATCGAGATTAGCTATCATTCCTCTGGGCCGATTTAGATCTCTTTCACCGAGCTGAATAACTGTAATTGCATCATTTCTTATGCTTTCTTTTTTTCAAAAATCACATGCATTTAGTCTTAAGTGAATGTCACAACCAAGCCTTTCAATCCTCTGATACATGCCAATGATACATTTATAATGAAAATAAGTCACTGTGTGCATTGTCAAGTGAAACTATGGGACACTCACTCATCGGCACGCTTTAAAGTTTAAAATACATTGCATTTTGTGTTTTGCGCGAAAAATTTGTACAGTTATGTTTCCTCGGGTTCAGAGATTTTTGAGTAAAAGCAAATAAGAACCCCACATATAGTATATCATTTAAAAAAAAAGAGAATGAAATGCTTTTGGTTTGATACGATTTTTAATGTTACATCTCACGAACTTGAATAACGTCAAAGATGTGCATATAAGGCACATATTTAATGCGCCACACACATGCTCATTTTAATGGACAAGTAACGTTACACATTCTCCTATACTATATGGCGAAGGCCGTCAAATTCGCGGTGCGAAATAATGACGCGCCAAGCTCAACGAGGGAAATTTATACTTGAATTATCAGCGGGAAATCTATTGACTTTCGCACCCACAAGGCTGAATAGCGGAGTTCAGCCCGATAGTGTAATAAATACGGACAATTCGTGCGCCACGGTGGCCATTCAAGTGGATGATTTATCAGCGAAGCGCGTGTGGCGGGAAAATGATACAAAATGACGCTGGCAATCACCCCGATCCTGTAACCACCTTGGCATGTATTGTATATACTACCTACATACTATATATAGTTTATGGTGTACGAATGTATGCCGTGTGGTCTATGGTTTACACTATATGGTGTAAAACACCCTGCCTGCCGAATGAATACCGACCCTCCGGTGATCATGGTTCGGTGCGCGGTGTCATGTTTGAATATATTTTGGTCTCTCCACGTGAGTCCGGAAATCGAGGGATATCAACATCTGGAATTCACTTGTTGTCATTTAGTTGGTGATTAGGATTTTCTTAATGAGAAAGCTCAACAGTGAAACCATAATTTCACAAAATTGTTGTTGTAAAGTGAAATTGGACTTTTCTATATAGAATTTGTAATTATTACTGAACATATGTTGGTGAATAGCAATCTTTTATCTGATATTATTATTTTTGAGATGAAAAGTATAGTGACTTTATGCAAATTGTCATTGTTGTCTATAACAATAGAAATTTTCGTTTAATGGCAATCTCTTGACCGAATCCATTTCAAATGAGGCAGTGCCCTGCGCTTAAAAACGCAGAATTTCTCGGTAAAGAAATATGTGTTTTTTTAGACAAAAGTAGGCGATTCGCATTTTTCCGATTTGCAAAAAAGTTTTTCTAATAAGTTATACGTATTTGAATTTTGTGCTCTGATTTTCTCAAAAAAACCCACATTTACATTTTTGGTCAATTTTTTGATGAACTTGAAATTTGATAATGAAGATATCTTGTAAGTTTGATGCTTGCTATAAATAACTTTTGCAGCCAAGAGAATTCTTTTTTCTTACAATAGAATTTTATGATTTTTCTTTTAAATAATTACAGATTTGAAAAAATGTCAAGATAAAAGTTTGCACGTCTAAAACAGTTATATGAAAAATGTCTCTTATTCTTGTGCAATATTTTTCATAGTTTACAAGAAAAATTCAAAAATTACATTTTTAGAAAAAAAATCTCCCAACCTCGAAAACGGTTTAGCCCCCATGATACTGATAATATGCCTTTCTGGCATTAGTAGAAACGTTTCAAAAATATTTTTAGAAGAATAAAAAGGGTGCCAGAAAATATCTTTTTTTGTCTTTTCAAAATTTGAGGAAAATAATAAAGAACATTTTCTTGAAAACTCCACCTTTTTTATTCCTCTAAATATTTTTGAAAAGTTTCTTCTAGTGCCAGAAACACATTTTAATAGTATCATTTGGGCTACACCATTTTTCAGGTTGAAAGAATTGTTTTTTCCTAAAAATGTAATTTTTGTAATTTTTCTCGTAAACTATTAAAAATATCGCAAAAGAACAAGAGATCTTTTTCATAAAAATTTTTTAGACGTACAAACTTTGATGTAAACATTTTTCCGTATCTGTAATTGTTTCCAAGAAAAATTAAAAAAGTTGATTGTAAAAAACAAGCATTTTCCTGTCTACAAAAGTTATTTAGCGATAATCAAACTTCCAAGATATCTTTATTATTAAAGTACAAGTTTTAAAAAAATTGGCAAAAAATCTAAAGTTGGCTTTTTTTAGAAAATAAATTTTTAATATTTTCAGAAAAACTGCAGCCATTATGTTAATTTTAAATAATTCTGCAATTTTCCTGCGGGTTTTGAAGGAAGACGATGTACAATATTAGAACGCCCAAAAAATATCCTAATTAGATCAAAGATTATAGACGCTTAAAGAAAAAATCCGGGTTTTTGAAAAACAAAGCACACAATTCAAATACGCATAACTTTTTAGACAATATTTTTTTGCAAATTGAAAAAATTAGTATCGCCTAAGTCCCCGAGAGTTTCTGCGACTAAAAGTGTAGGGCCCTATGTCTGATTTGAAATGGATGCGGTTTCTTGTACCAGGATATCATTCTTGAGGTGAAAAGAAATTATCCCGAAAAAACGAATAGCAAAAAAAGTAAATTTGTTTATAAATTTAGTTTATAACAATTAAAAGTGTTTTTGTTTATTTTTTTACTGGAATTGGTTAATTACCTTACATCAACGTAAATCATGTATTAAAACATCAAAAATATAGCAAATGCCAGTCTCAATCATTAGTTTGTTTATAATAATTTAAACAATGCAAAAATTTAATAAATAATAGAGATTTCTGTTCTTCGAGAGTCAATCTACTTATGTTTTAGGCAATATCAATAAATAGAACAAAGCAGGTGACTAAAATATATAAATTATGTGTTTATGGAATTTTGAAGTTTAATAACGAAATAAAAGAATATTGTTAAATAAATTTTCTTTGATATACCTTTTGAAAAGTCAATAGTCTTATTTTATAAAAAAAGAAATTTTTAAATATATTAAGAACCAAAAATTCCAGGGTACTTAAGCTGTTATGAAAGTGCACATATATGTTTCACATATGAACTACCACACAGTGTAACAAAAACAGTTTTTCTGGACAAATTAGTCTGGAAATTACAATTCGGATGCCAGTTGAGCAATATGAAGTAAAAAATTAACTTCATTTTTAAAGAGATTTGTAAGAGCTAATTTTCACATTTTTTTCTATTCATTTTTTATTGGAAAAAAACTTGACATTGAAACATTTTTTTTGTGAACACTCTCATTTTTTGCAAATACTTATATTGATGTAAAATATCATTATATCAGTGAAAGCACTACTTAAAAATAATATTCAGTAGGTTATAACATTGATAAAAATGCGTTTATTTCTATGTTAACCAAATATAATGGGCGAAAATGCTACTTGAAGATTAGAAATACTTAAAAACTTTATTTTTCAATTTTTTGGATATACATATACATATGTGTATCACAGCCATTCGGCGGTCTAGAAAATAAAATAAATAATGTGCATGTTTTGTAAATATTCGATCACGATTATGACTTTTTGGTGTAATTTTTATAAGGGAATACAAATTTTCTTGAATTTTCAACCAGCAGATATTTTATTTTTAACCAAACCAATTTTAAAGTATATACTTACAAAAAGCATATCGTTCTTAGTTCTTTACCAACCAACAATAACTGAATATTTTTGTAAACATTTTTATCAACAAATTTACAATCTGACAGATTGTCAACAAAAGGATATGGCTTTTTCTTACGAAATCGACAGTCAGTGAATCAGAAAGGGTCTTATTTTTTAGGAGACTACGTCCATTTTCAACCAGCAGATTTCGTTTTTTCAACGGACTTAAATCTAAATAGTATGAAAAATAATGGCTCCATGATAATTTATCAAAAACCAGTCAGTTTTCATATTATAGCAAATTTTGCAATAAATTCACATGTAGTTTTTTCAGGAAATCGACATATTATTTATTGTGGACAAACTTTGTATCAATTTTGTTGAAGGCACGAAGTGTTTAGAGCCTTAACTGGCCAAAATATTCATTTGTTTATTATATTTGTTCGTAAATTTAACCATTATTATGGACTTTTTAAAAATAAGACCTAAACATTGTTTTAGTTAGTGGGACGATGGCCGTGGAGTCTAAAGCGTATAAGGGCTTTGGACCCACTCTCTCGGATTGCGGGTTTGATTCCCGCCTCGCACTCTGGAGAGCCTCGGTGGCCCATGTGGTGAACACTAGCCCAGTAATGTTCATCTCTGGAGAGTCGTGGGACCTGCACCTCTAGAGAAAAAGGTTCTCTCCAAGTAAGGCTGTTGCTCTTGGTGGTTCGAAACCCACCTTAAACTGCAGGACCCCCTCCCACCACCAAGTAAGTGTGTGGGGGGGGGGTGTGTTAACGAATAGGAAGAATGTGCCAGAAAAATGTAAACCCTTAGGGGACACATTAGAAGCTTCCATTCCGTTGTTTTACTTTATATATCCTGAATGAAAAATTGCAAGATAAAGTCTTCTAGGATTTTTATTAATTAATTTGTAATGTAAAATAAATAAATTTTCACTGATGTCATAATCTTTCACATAAATATAAGAACCTGGGAAAAATTCTATGAAAATTATAAGATGTAGTCTAATTTGTAAAAAAAACTCTTTTGCCCCAATGTGCAAATTCTTTGTGCACAAAGTCTTCTTTTACCCCGCCCCCGGTGCAAATTCAATCATATTCTTTCGCCATAATATGCAGTGGAATTTCCGGAAATGTTTAACTCCTTAATGCGCACTAGGAACCTTAGTTCCCAAAAACGCGTTCAAAGTTCAGAATTCGGATCTTCATTGTTTAATGTTTTTTGCAACGCTAACTAAAAAATCTATAACGCGAAATTCAAATATCTTTTATTTTCAAACCTGTAAATAATGTTGACCATAGTCTTTAAAAAAAAGTGTATCTGAATACAACTGCCCTATAAATTGTGACAGTGATTTGAGATTCAAGGGTTGAAGAAATAAATCATGCAAGTTGAAATATTGATTTTAGAAGGTTTTACGGAGAATTGAATAAAGATCAAATGATAGAATGGTGACAATGGTGTGAGTGGCAGTAACGCAAACTCTAATTCAGACGATCTGCCCTCTTTCATTTCACAACCACGACCCCTGCGATGCGAGTTCACCCGACGGACACGTCCGCTAATTGTATGAATTATGTATGTGCTCTCTTGCTCGCACGCGCCGTGAAACGATGTGCTGGTACATGAACGTTCATTATATGCTCATGTTATTTATTCATCTAATAACAGTGCAAAGATGAGAAAGAGGGGGATCTTTAAAGCTCGTTACAAGTTTTGAAGAAGTAGCTGAGTGATTCGCAGACATAAATTAAAGCCTTTGTTGCGTTCGAACAAAATGATGATATAAGATACAAAAGTACTTGTCTTGAAATACAATATAAACATTAATAATGCAACAAAAAAGTACAACGAATCAAAGATTAGTCTCTGCATGTTAAAAGGACAAAATCGGTTTCTTGCTAAATGATTATTGAAACAAGAAGAAAATGCAATTTGTGTTTAAGGTGTATGCCATTAACCACCGCATTACGCATTCTTGAATGATTTTGCGACGATAAAAGTGGGAAGCTAATTGTTGCCAGGTGATGGGAAATAAAGTAGTTCACCGTTTTTATTGACCATGATAAATTTAAAATCTCCGCGCTGCAAAGAAATCGTTAACGCAACGGGAAATCACAGCAGAACGAGGTATGACTTCTGATATGCGTTACGAGGCCCGAGACGTGAAAATGATTGACGCCACAGAGAATACTCAATGGAGAGACTTTCATCAGTTCTTGATTTTCCTTGAAAAGGCG
The DNA here is from genome assembly GCA_010014905.2 of Druon quercuslanigerum. Taxonomy (NCBI): domain Eukaryota; kingdom Metazoa; phylum Arthropoda; class Insecta; order Hymenoptera; family Cynipidae; genus Druon; species Druon quercuslanigerum. Next base: position 1,296 of record JAAAKG020159021.1, on the reverse strand, counting down.
TTCTTTTCATGCCGTTGAAATTTCTTCTGCCAATTACTAAAATTAGGAAAAATAACAAAATACGGGAATGGGGTCAAAGTATGCTTTTTATTTCTACTTACAATTTTAGTATCACAGTAAATGCCAGTTGATTTCTTTGATCCAGATTTTGGATTTTTTATTCATTTTTATTTGATCATGAAATTGTAGCAATTGTCGAAAGTCATTTGTTCTACCACATCCAAGTCATGCTGTCTACATGCACATTGAAACCTGAGCGTTCGTAGAAATATCCTACAATTTTGTTATGGAAACATCATTAAGTTTCGAAGAAAAATTGAACTACGTATACCCAAAGAACATGTTTTTAAGATAACAACAAATTATTTCCAAGGCCTTAGAAACGTACAGCTTTTTATAGGAAAATTATAATTTTTTCCAACCTGAAATTCAAAATGATATAGAATATTTGCTTTTTTTAGATAAAAATTAAGTTTTTTTGAATGAAAATTTAACTATTACACTTTTAGATTTATCATTTCATTCAAAAATGTATGTCTTTAGTTGCAAAATCCAACCATTTTCGGTTGAAAGATCATTCTTTTTTATTGAAAAGACTACTATTATATTGTTGATTGATACTTCATCTATTTTGGTTAAAAATGTTAATATTTAGTTGAATATTTTATTATTTTGTTCAAAATTTAACATTCATTTTTTTAGATTCTTTTTGTGTTTGAAGATTCGTCATGTTAGTTTTTAATTTATTTTTGTAATTAAAAATGTAAATATTCCATTTTTGGTTGAAAATTGATCTTTTTCAAGTAAAAACTCAAAATTGAACTATTATTATGAAAACTCTTCTTTTTTGTGAAAAATGAACATTTTTTAAGTGAAAATTAACAATTATATTTTTTGAAACAAATTTTGAATTTGTTATTAATTTTTTAGTTGAGGATTCAACTATTTAGTTAAATATCTATTTTTGTCTTCATTCAAAATTTCAACTATTTGCTGAGAAATTTATCATTTTTGATTGAAAATTCAAATAGTAGATTAAAACTGTATGCTTTTCATTGAAAATTCAACTGTTTGGTTAAAAATTCATATATTTTGTTCAAAATTCGTCTTTTAGGTAGAAAATTAGTCTTTATTATTATTATTATTATTATTATTACACCATTAAACCGTTTCCCTTTCGGGGTAGGCGTGACTCACTCGGTAGGGAGGGGAGTGGTGTGAGGAAGGGGTTATAAAATTTTTTAGATTGATCTGGAGTTCTCGCGTTATTTATTTAAATAACACGTTCACTCCGCA